>ML685876.1:5819138-6064218 GCA_007922175.1 Pelusios castaneus
GAAAGCTCATGCGATAAATAAATCTGTTAGTCTTTAAAAGTGCCACAGGACTCTGTTGCATCTCTGCAGTATTACTGACAGCGTTTCATACACATCTTCGCTTATTCTACAGTATTTCCAGCAGCGCAGCAGGCTCTGCAGTGCAGAAACCTGCGATGTTGCTGAGGGGCCCCTGGATCAGACCCATGTAGTTTCCCTCACTTTCCTTTCCTGCAGGGGCTGGAGTCCTGTGCTGGAAGTATTTCATTTCTGTGTATGCTGGGGGGGGGGGCAGCCCAGCTTGCGAAGAAAGGGAAGCCTTCCAGCACAAGGACTCAGGAGGCAGCACCTAACTGGTTTAACCTCTGGCTCTTTCTCTGAGGAGGAGCAGCCCAGCTGGCCAGCACAATCCAGCACCTGCCCTCACTCCCCAGCATTTATTTGCCCCGCTAGCTCTGATGAGGGGCAGCCTCCCCCCAACCTTGGGGGGTGGGGCAGGGGCACCGGGTTGGCCCTTCACAGCAGGGTAGAGGCACAGGATGGTCTATGCTGCTCAGCATCTCCTGCATCTCTCCTCCTGCACCTTGTGAAGGGCCACCTGTTGCCCCCCTGCAGCCTGTAGCCCCTAGGCCCCCCCACACACCCCTTCCTCTCCCTCCCTACACCACTGGCTGCCCTGCTAGAAGCTATCAAGTGAAATAATTCCTGCTTTGTGCAGGCCGTAACACTGTAAAGCTGTCCGTGCTGCCCAAGCAGTGAATGGAATGCAAGCCTTCCCGTGGCTGCAGGCAGGGCACGAGCTATTTGCTGATGACGTAGCCAAGTTGAAGCATATCAGGAAAGACAGAATTGCAAGAACAGGAAATTCTGGGATAGATCCTGGAGGCCAGTAACATCGGATTCAACTGCCCTCTGTCTATACTGACATTAAATCACATTATTAAAATCGAACAAAATGCTGTGCCTTCTGCAGGGATGGAGTTATGATGCAGTCTTATGGCAGCAGTTAATTCAGCTTTATAACTGTGTGAGTGTACACACAGGCATTATAGGGTTGATGTAAGCAGCATTATGTTGACCTAAGCTCTCAGTATAGACCAGGTCAAACAGTTGTCTTATATGCAGCAGACATAGGCATAATCTCTTGTCTAACCCCTTGTAGTTACACTCAAGAGCCAAGGGATTGCATACTGCACCCAAATGTGTATCTTATCCGTGTGTTTCTATAAGTTCAGCTTTATTAAATCAGAGCTCATGCTGTTTCAGGGCTTCTAGTATGATGTAAAGTGAGATCAAAGTACTGCACACTGAAAAACATCTATCTATATCTCTGCCTGTATCTCATCTATACATATAAAATGATAGGGTCTAAATTAGCTGTTAGCAATCAGGAAAGAGATATTAGCATCATTGTGGATAGTTCTCTGAAAACATCCACTCAATGTGTAGCAGCAGTCAAAAAAGATAACAGAATATTGGGAATCATTAGGAAAGGGTAGATAATATAGTATTGCCTCTATAAATCTATAGTAAACCCACATCTTGAATATGGCATGCAGATCTGATCACCCCATTTTTAAAAAGATGTATTGGAATTGTAAAAACTAAGGGCAACACAAACGATTAATGTATGGAATAGCTTGCATATGAGGAGAGACTAATAAGAGTGGACTTTTCAGCTTGGAAAAAAAGACTCCTAAGGGGGGAATATAATAACGGCTTGTAAAATCATGACTGGTGTGGAGAAAGTAAATAAGGAAGTGTTATTTACACCTTCCCATAACACAAGAACTAGGGGTCACCAAATGAAATTAATAAGCAGTAGGTTTAAAACAAAAGAAAATATTTCTTCAAACTCCACCCAGTCAGCGTGCGGAACTCTTTATCAGAAGATGTGAAGGCCAAGACTATAAAAGGGTTAAAAAAAGAACAATAAAAGGTCCATTGGACCATTGGAGGATAGGTCCATTGATGATTATTAGCCAGGTTGGTCAGGGATACAAAACCATGCCCTGAAGTTTTACTGTTCCCTGTTTGCCCGAAGCTGGGAATGGGTGACAAATGATGGATCACGTGATGATTGCCTGTTCTGTTCATTCTCTCTGAAGCACCTGGGATTGTCTCCTGGCAGAAGACAAGATAACAGGACAGACTAGCGGGACCATTGATCTGACCTAGTATGGCCGTTCTTGTGTTACTGTCCCTTTTTCTAGCATTTCTTATTACTACTTTATTTTCTTCTTTCCTGTCTCCAGAGAACTTATTAAATACGAGTTCTTCCCTGAAGCCACACGAACTGATGAAGACCTGAAGAAATACACCAAGTACCCTTGGGGGCGGGATATTTATACTCTAGAGGGTAAGTGTTATGCAGGATTGCATGCTAATCTGTTGCAAAAGCAAATTATTTTATTATCTCAAGAATCTGCACAGGGGAGGGAAAGCAGCTAAGGTAAATGTGCCTTCCGAATGAACATTGGAGGTCACCTGTCCGCCAAGAATTGAGGCTGACTCTTATCTTGCTGCCCTCAGGTATTGCAGCAGTTGATGTGGTATTAAAAACTTAGTTGAGAAGTGTTTGAAATTAAGATGTGGGCATGGACAATTATCACAGGAGATAAAGCTCTGGCTTGGAAAAGTGTTGAATAGAGTATTCCAGGGCTGAAGAAGTTCTTTGCCTATACCAGTGTGGTATTCCTGTCTAATACCATTGGATTCTTCCTGATGAGAAGTATTGGCACTAAAAGGAAAACAGTATAAGCTCACTAATATATCCCCATATTTACTTCTTGTAGGTATTGTGGATGGAGCCCCTTACTCTATGATTACAGATTTCCCCTGGCTGAGATCCCTCCGAACAGCAGAGCCAAACAGCTATGCCAGATATGATTTTGAGGATGATGAGAAAAGTAAGTAATTGCTGCCTTAATATGCTACTTGGACTCAATCTGTCTTTTTAAAAATAATTTTCTAAAGGTTACAAAAGGTAGGCGGCATAGAGCTGTTTCTATGCCTCTGAGACCTGGGGAATCCACTCCCACAAGAAGCATTTTCTGGCAACTTGTTCTGCCCCTTGTTTACTACCTCCCTCCCAATAGGTTTTAAGGAGACAAAATCTGGTCCTTGGTGTGGAAACAGGTTTATCGGTTGCGGAAAGGAAGGCTAATCCATCCGGAAAGGAAGGCTAATCCATCCGTAATGAAGACAGTATAACAAAATAGTGACACTCAGATGCAGAACATTACTTCCTAATATGGACAGAAAAGGTCATCCACCCTGTTTTAGTTGTACAGATGTGTGTTAAGCTATCTATAAAACTTGTGTAGTGAAATGACTAGGCATTTTTTGACAGCCAGAGAATCTGTAGTGCCATATCAAGGGCAAAACTGATTCCCCAGATGAATCTTAATAGTCTGAATCAAAGGAAATCAGTGTTGTTTTTAATTGAACAATGAGAAGACATTTTAAGATTTGTTTATAGAACAAAACAAAATAATTAAAACTTGAGGCTGTAACTTCATCCTCAGTTTGCCTCTGTTGTCTAGAGCAGCGGTTCCCAAATGCTGTGTCACAACGCAAAAATGTGTCATGGCACAGCGGCAAGTGTGTTGCCATGAGCTAAGCCCCCTATGTGGCTGCTGAGCTGCAGGCTATTAACACTGGCAGCCTCAGGCAGGCTGCTGTCTCATCCAGCCTAGGAGCTAGAGGCGGGATGTTTCTAAATCTCCCAACCTGACTACCGAGCCCAGGTGGGGGAGCAGGTTTCTCCAGCAGCTATGGGGTGGAGCTCCTTTGTTATGTGAGTACAGGGCTCCCGGTGCCAGGTGGGGTGTGGGGACCAGAGGAACAGCACCAGGGCCAGAGTGGAGGGGCTGCAGGGACAAGGCAGCATGGCCAGAGCCAGCGCCATGGGGAAACAGACTTGGGGGTTGCAGGCTGTTGCAGAGGGCTGCCAAGGAGAGAGGGAAGAGATGGGAGGCTGCCAAAGGGAGAATGGGGCAGCCTTAGTGTGTCATGAATGGCAAACTCTTCCAGCCATGTCGCAACCCCAAAAAGTTTGAGAACTCCTGGTCTAGACATTTGAAATTATATGATCTTTCATCAGAATCTACAACATCTAGACACATTAGAGTAGGTTGTTAATATGTAGTTTTATAGTGCTTTCAATCAGTAAAATCTGAACAGGGTTTACAAAAAAGAGTAAGTCTTATTTCCATTGTACTTCTCCAGCCTCTCAGAGAAACTGAGGCTCTAGCACAGGATGTAACTTGGCCAAGTAGACCATTAGCAGATTTGGAAATTGAACCTAGTCTCCTGCATCCAATCCATTGTTTTAGCCATTAGGCTAGGTCATAGTTTAACAACAGTAGCATTTGAGATTTCACAGAACCGGAGTTCCTGTACAAAAGGTCAGTCAAACAAGTGGGAGATTGAGGTTTTTTTAATTAAAAAAATCTCTGCTCCAATTTCTTCTTCTTACATGCTCAAAGGAAAATTTTTTCCGGGCACGTGTCGCTTTTCAGGAAAGGTTCCGTACACTCACTTTTAGTTATAAAACAGATTGCTCAATTTATGACTTGCTGCATAGAAAAGCATTTAATTTTTATTTCATAGCAACTATCTATGCTCCCCGGAGGAAAGGACAGCTATCTGCAGACATCTGCATGGAAACAATAGGTGAGGAGATCTCAGAACTGCGCCAGATGAAGAAAGGTGTTTTCCAGCGGGTGGTGGCTATCTTCATCCATTACTGCGATGTCAATGGTGAACCAGTAGAGGATGATTACATTTGATGGGATCCCCCAGCTAACCTCAGGCCTACCTTCCAGTTGGAACTGCCAGCATTGAAAACAGATGGATCCATTCCTACTGCCTTAGTGCACGAAGGTGTCTTGGAAATCGTGTACTTTGCAGTTGCCCTGACTCAGTTTGGTATAGAATATGTAGTAAATGTATAATGAAATATAAAAATTGTATACTAATGTTTGTACATAGAGGAAACAAAACTATTCCTAAAGCTGAGACTTTATTTCATATGTTTATACAATTTAATTTAAATTCCATTTTAATGAAGGCAAACAATTGGGACAAGGCAAAAAATTTGAATTGCTTTGCCCCTACAGTTCATAGCAGTAATTTTTTTTGTCAAACATCACCTCACTTACTGTGTTCAAAAGAGTCATTGGAGTCTCTCAATCTGTGCCTTTTTCTTGAGCATCTAAGAGTCCAGTGTGAGTAAACCTGTTGAACACAGTCTGTGTCTTGCGTGTATTTTTGAGAACTTGAGGGAAGAACTAACTAATGGAGCTGCAAAGAAGTGTGAAAGTTGAAAGGGAGCAGCCATGTCACCCTAGGAAGTTGTAATTACTCACCCCCCCCCCCTTTTTTTTTTTTTAAAGTTTGTGAACCAAATTCCACGTGTTGAGTGACTTCCAAAACATTTTCTAGCATTATTTATTTCCTCATTCAATAATGTATTTGTTGCCTCTTGGAATATGAAAATAAACTCTTATTAAACATTGGTTCCACTTGCTGTAAAGATAAAGCTGCAGCTGCTGACATCTGACTGAAATCTGTCACATTCATGTCATTCTAGAAGGAAAAGGGCCCTGTAATTACTGCAGATACAAAGCACATGGTTCAGCTGGCTTGAATTATGGAATCAGAAGCCCATTTTGAATCACGTTGAACCACTCAGCCCTCTGTCTGCTTCATGCTTGCTCTGCAGCTGCACCTTTTTTCAGATGCAGTAAGTAATGCTATTGTGCACACTACTGAACATCCATGGAGAATCTCCTGGTTTGTTTTTACAGTAGAGATGGAATGCTTTAGCTTCCACTGTATCTATGGTCCCTCTATGGTTCTAGCAGTGAAAGCCAGAATTTTGGTTATGAGGTACATAGTACATGCACTCCCTGAGGTAGGTCAAGTTAAGGCTCGAAATGCATTAGGAGTTTGTCAGCCACAGCAGGTAGAAATCGAGACAGTGTCTGAAAGTTTCCTGAGTATATATTGCCCCGTATACTGATTTTGCATGCTGCAATGCAACACAAATATACTGCCTCTTTCAAACAGAAATTCTTCTGAACCCCTCTTCTGGCCTTCAGACAACCCCACAAGCTTATCACTAGAAGCGAACTCCCCCCCAACAACTGTGTGAAACCAGATAATCATGATGCTCTCAAATGAACTCTCCCAGGGAAATAAGACAAACATTCTGTCACCTGAAGGTGAATATTTTTCACAAAGTTATCACTCTGACCTCAGTCTTTATACTCAAAAGAAATCTGCACAATGTCTTCAAAAGAGAAATCTGGGAGCTTACATTTATAACTTTGCCTGACAGTGGCTTTATGGCTTATTATAATAGTCTGTAATCTACTAATAGCTCAACCCTTAACTACTACCCCTGTTTCTCCTTGTGAGTGGAGCAGTGTTAATGGGCTACCTCACCTGAATGGGCACTTGAAATATGTTAATTACGTATGCTAAACAATCTGTTCCATCTTGTATTTAGCAATTATACTGTTTCCCAGCCTTGAAGGAGATTTCTGCATAAGATTTTCTGACTCAGTTCCAACAGTAAAAGAGTAGATGTGGTTATATTAGAATGAGGGGTTTTATATCTGTGTAGAAGATCTTGCTTCACCCAACTGAATTAAGCATTTTTATATGCATTCAAAAAGCCTACACGCGGGACCTTTGTACCTGGCAAGGTTGAAGTAGTAAAACTTTTGACTGTAGATAAAGCCTAATACTTCCCCACTACTGTATTGCCATGTATGCACAAATATTTGAGGGAGATCCCTACCACTTCAAGTGAATATATCCACAGTTCTCCATTTTAACAAAATGGAAGCAACAAAGGATTTTGGTCCATTAATGTTCTCTGGAATGGGTGTAAAAACTGAATCCCTGTGCTCTTCCAACAATGAACAGTGAATAGTAAGTATATTTTACACATCTGTATCTAGTCTGAACTCTTATTGCTAAATCACACACTTGATTTCTGTAATTCCAAATTAAGTATGTTTAACTAAACATACTACAGTGAGGTTGAGGCTAAAGTCAGGCAAAACAAAATGATTCAGTAGAACACGTATTAGATGGATTACCAGCATGCTAGGTCATTGGCGCACACAGGTCAAATTTGCTTAGAGGCAAAGTCAATATTTAAAAGAATAATTTCTCTTCCAATTTGTTAATATTGAGTCTCATTCTAGACTTCCATACACCATATGTTTGCTGACAGTTAAATCTTAGGCACCAGGGGAATTATTTGTATAGATGAATATATTACTTTGCCCTTATTTACTCCATTTTTCTTCTCTCTTGCAAACTGTTAAGAAAACTTTACAATACTACAACAGGTAAGTTATACTTATTTTACACATGGATTGGTTGAAGTGGAGTGTTCAGATGGCTTGCTCACGCTTGCAATTTAATGCCAAAGGATAAAATAGAAACCAGGAATATAGTACCTACCTTGTGTTCCAATAATGGATTAGGAAATTTTTAAAAATAAATATAGCTTCTAATTCTGAGGCTCAATATCCAAAACTGAGTAAAGGAATATTTAGACTCATGAAAAGGATAATTTCCTACTTGTTACTGGAGCCTCACTGCTTTTGTTATTTAAGACTGTTCAAGAATATAGACTAGAGAACAATGGATCAGTGTTTCTGTAAAATGCATGAATATAAAAATTAGTGAGGTTTTACTACTGTACACAAAATGATTGCCAGAAGTGTCTGCTAAATGGTTGCCATAAAACTTTTGCCAGAAGTTTCTGCTAAAAATGTCCAGCAATGAAATAGCTAATTCAACATTAGGTTTCAGAATCAACACTGCAATTTGATGAATGGGAGAGACTTGCCTTGCTCAAATCTCCTGTTGCCACTCCTTGATCCCAATGTATTACATCTAAGATGAATTAACCCATTACGGATGCATCAATTCACCATCAAAGTTTTGTCAATGGTCTTTGCTGCTTACTTTGCACGCAGGAGTGTGTGGGCTAAGATTTACATTTAGAAAGGTTTCTCTGACGCGCAGGTCAAGTACATTGAGAAAGGCTGTATTAGTAGTATTGGGCAAGTTCACCACAAACTCTCTCTTCATTTGCACAGTCTGAGTCAAGGAATCATAGGGTAAGTCTGCAAAACAGAGAAGTGAAGCCTTGGTGTTAAGAAGTTGAATCATTTCCTTTATAAAATGTGGTTGAATAAATTTTTAGGACTTGCCAGCTGAATTTGCCTAAATATTTAGTTTACCAAATGCTTTTTCCCACCTCAGCAAAACTGGTCTTCCAATTCATATGTCAGTACTTGGAGTCACCTTAAACATTTTTGGAAACATTTATATCTGTTCTATCTCAAATTGTCAAATGAGTTCACCCTCCCATGGGCTGGGCAGGCGGTCTGTAACACGTTACTAACTAATCTATTTTTTTAAAAAATCTGATATTTATACTAAAACTCAATGGTATCAGGAGACTAGGAAAGGGTGCTTTTATATGCCAAACACAAGTTTTGCAGGTGAAGTTTCCAGGATATGCCAGAAATTTCATGTTACAAAGCCTCTCCTTGTTAGTCTTTTATGTATCAACTACCTTTAGCTGACTTAACCAATAATACCAAAATCTATTATCCTGTGTTGCAACGTGGACCTCAGCTTCAGGCTTTAGATGCCAAAATACAACCACCAAACTTAGCCCTTGCAAGCTGCCTTATGTACCTAGGCTAAGCAAAGACTCAGTGGGTAGTGTAACGCAACACAGTTGCAGCTGTATTGCTCCCAGAACAGTAGAGATCTAAGGTAGGGAAGGTAGTATCTCTTGTTGGACCATCTTCTCTTGCTGAGAGAGACAAGCTTCTGAGTGACACAGGACTGAAGAAAAACAAGCAGATCCTGTGGCACCTGTAAAGACTCTCTCTGGTTAGTGTAATGTCCAAATTAGACACTAGATGTAGCTACTCCATAAAGCTCAGTGGTCTATGGACAACTTTAAAACTTCTGCAGAGATATTCCAACCTGCCTGTTAAGCTCTTTATTCTTTTACATTTTTTTTTAATTAAAACCAACCCCACTGGCCTTCTATGAAGAAAGCAGCAGTTCCTGCAGAAGCTATTTTTCTTTTATCCCACCATCTCCTCTGCTTGCTGGAGGAAAAAAAGTTCATTACATATATTCCTGAGTGATCAGGAAAGAGCTGCCCCTTGCTGTGCCATCACGTAGGCTTCCTGCCAGTGCAACTTGTACCTTCTGCTTCTGTGAACTGAATGAACTGTGCCAGATCTGAACCCTGTACAAACCTAGTGTTTATGGCAGTCGAGTCAGCTGACTCTGACTAAAGGCAGAGTTTGGCTCCCTCATATTGATTTCTTTATCTTCCAACCCAATCCCCACCATCTTTCCCCATCTTCCAGCCAATGGGCTGGGACTGCAGGCTCACTTGGCATGCCAAAGACTGCTTCAGGAGCACCTGGTGTAAAAAGCAAAACTTCCTGCAAAATGTAGATGCCTCAGTTTCCTGGAATTCAGAGGTGAATTTGGGGGCAAGCCTTGGCCAAGCTGAGATTTGTCATGAGGTGCCGTTCATAGTGAGTAACCGGTTTCATACCACCATGCCAGAAAGAAGAGTTGCTTTTGCTCCATGCAGAAGTCCTCTTCACTTCCCTGACAGGAGTAGCAGAGTCAGATTCCCTTTGTACATGAGGATTCTTTGCCTCTTTCTGAGCTGTGAAGACAAGCACAGAATATATACAAATAAATACTTAATGTCATCTTGTCATCTGTTGCGTCTCAGACGTCCATCATGTCAAAGACTAAGTTAACAGCACCAAATTTAAGAAAGATTAAAGTGGTATCTAAAAACCTTTTAGGATTTGCTGTAGACAGGTTTTTTGTTTGTTTTTTTTTAAATGGTAATATTCATGTTTTTCAAAACGATTTTCACTAGGGGTGGGCCAGGTGAGCCATTTTGAGATCTATGGACACAATAACGTATGTTGACATCTCTCCAACTGAAGTTGATGGTGCTATGCTGGTTTATACCAGTTGAGGATCTGGCCTTAAGTCTAGATAACAGGGCTCTTTGCTCTGGCTCTTCACATTTTAAAATTTATATGCCTGAATTTTTTTTTATAAAAAAAATCCTTAAACTGCTTTTTTTTTTTTTTTTTTTTTTTTTTAAGAGCGGCTGAGCAGCCCAACTCCCATTGATTTCACCAGAGATGAGTTCCAGCCTGATTCCTGACTTAATTTGCACTTGCCTTAGAGTTCCCAGTTTCTTTTCAGTTGTAAATTATTGCAGTCCCTGGGGACTGGCATTTTCTGTTCTCTTGGCTAGCACTCTATATAATAATCTCTCCTCCTGGCTTCTAATCACCTGTACTCCATTTGCCTTGTCAGACCAAAAAATAAGGGGTACAGATGTGATAGGAGCAGAAATATGTCATTGTTCCTCAACAAACTAAGCCCAACTGATCTTTTTCTCGGTAAGTAGAAGCCTTCCCTTCCCACCATGGATCCCAGTAGGAGTCCCCTGCCCCCAGAATCCTTAGCACAGAAAGCAGCCTGTATTTGATGCAGATAACAGTGCCTAATGACTCTGCCTTGTTCATCTTTCCTTGAGACAGAGCAATCTCCTGTTAGGGCTTCACATTTACCTTGTTTGCTTACTGCAGCTCTGGAATGAGCTTTGAAATTCATTTACAGCCCACATCATGAACTGTGATTACCCTGGTGAGCATTAAAAAAACAAAACAAAACTCAGCAAGCTGCTTGCTGGAGTTTGAAGGCAGCTTGGCAAATATTAAACCTCATAGGTAAAGGAAAATGTAAGAGGAAATGTAAATGTGACTCCATTGCATGGTAATCATCCCTGATTCGCTATGTGTATTTAGGAGATGTCAGAGTTATTAAACAGAAGAAAGATGGTCCACCGGTCAAGAGACAAGCCTGGCTTTTGGAAGCATCAGCTCTGCCACAGACTTCCTGTATGATTTTGGACAAATCCTTTAGGCCCAGATTCACAAAGATATTTAGGCACCTCACTTTCCTAGGGGCATTATGAGGATCAATACAATAAAGACTATGAGGTACTCAGATACCACAGTAATGGGGACCATACAAGTACCTAAGATGGAGCTGGCAGCATATTTGCCATGTAGGTTATAGGAACAAATAAGCAAAGATAGGGCACTGAGCGGCAGCAAGAAAGTGTATAGGTTGCTGTCTCCAGGGATGGAATCATCAGCTTCACATGGATGGAAGATAGACTAAAGAAGATGGATATTTGGGGTATGGAGAGCAGGGGAAGTCGGAGCATGACTCCATCCCAGGGAGACCATGAAGTGTTGGGGATGAAGGGAGAGATCTGGGTCTTGTTTAGGTCTAGCTTCCCAGGAAGCCTCATCTTGGTGCTAGAAATGGTCATGGGCTCACCTTCTTGTCCATGATCCCTACACTGTCTGCTGTACCTGCCGTGCAGGGCCCACGATCAATAGCAGACTTGAGCTTAGGCCTGGTCAAACACACTGTGTGGGGGGTACGCCTGAGAACACAGTTAACCAACTTCAAACACACACCAGGCCCACATAGAGTAGCACCTCCAGCTCCCAAGGGACCCTGCTGGGCCACACAACTGAGGTAAAGGTCTCAACCGCAAGTTGTTGTTTGCAGAGCTAAATCACCAGCCACAAGTGTGCAGGGAGGGATTCTTATTTCCTGTGGACCCCAGGACATTGCTCAAATGGGAAACTTCATTTGGCAGGACAGCGATTAGCAGCATGTTAGTACCATGCCCAGACCTAGCCACCTTGTTTGGAAATAGGAGGATTTCCTTCAAGAGACCATTTAATCCTTTTTAGTTTCTCTTCGTAGAGACTGTTTACCTAAAAGAGGTTTTCATAGACAGTCACCCTTTCAGAGAAGCCTGTAGATATTGCAGAAATCTGCTGTCAGAAGGGCTCAAGGCATGTAACAATTTAGAAGACACTATCTCAAAAGCTTCTATTCTTCTGATAGTGGAGCTCTGACCATATGCTTCTTTCATATGCTACAGCCCTTCATTTAACAAAAAAACAAAAAAAAAAAAAAAAACAATGCCTGGCCTGTTGCCACCAGTAGGAACAGCTGCTGAAGAATCAGAACATGTTTGGAAATAAACCTTTCCCTAGCTTAAAATTAAATAGTTTTAGTAAGGAGCTTGTTTGAAGCATACAAAGGGCATCATTTGTAAAAAGGTTACTGTCAAGTCTGTGTTCCCAGCATGTGCACAAAGAAACCACCCGATGGAGAAGACATCAGTTTCTTCCTTTACCTTCAACAGCTAGCCCCCGGTTAAACATTCAGCTCCAATCTTTTGAAATACTAGCTACAAGGACAAACCAAATACTAAACAACAGGATTTTAACAGGGAAGGGTAAAGAGGAAAGTCTTTGCTGCAATTTAATAATTCTTTTTACCTGTGCTCAGGAGACAAGCTGTGAAACTTGTGGCCACAAGATGTCCTGGCTGGATTAGAGACTGCAGATAAGGAGTTAGAGAATAATGTTGAGGGTCTAGAGATCCAGCTATAGCCCCATCTATTTTGGCAGTTACTAGGTTTATACTATACAATCTGCAGGACACTTCAGAATGTCCTTACTTTGATCCTATCTGAAGGGACTTGAATCCATTTTGAGCAGCTGAAGGTTTTTATGAATGGCACCGAGAAAGGAGCAGGAAGCAATTTCCATTCACCTTCGTTGTGTGATCCTACTTGTATTTACATGGGGAGGAGAGGAGGGGTGTTTCTAAGGACCAGCCAGCCCTGTTCAATTATCAGAACCAGCTGGGGAGCTGTCAGGTGAACATTATATAGGACTGGGAGCTTGCAGCTGAAAAATCTGCTAGGGGGAGAAGGGCTTCTATAGCAGGTCATGAAGTGGAGAGTTTGAAGGGAGGGGTGTGTCCTTTTTGTCATGGAGGTGGGGGAAAGGCTCTAGAGGAGCTGTAGTATGGGATAGGCAGAGAAGTTGAGGACTTTTTTTTGTTTGCTATTTTGCCTATTTATGCTGAAAGCTTAAGCTGTACTCTGAAAGAGTCTCTGGGGGTGGTAGTGGTTCCTTCCTGAGCCAGGAAAACAGGCCAGTTGCTTATAAAACCAGATAGCTCAGCTCCCCCTGGCTTCAATTAGTTGAAGTTCCCTTTTCTCTCCCTTGCATGGGGAGAGGGGAGGGGGTCTGAATCATCCCAGCTGTGCAACAGCTGTACATTTTGGTTTGGGACTTCTTTCCCAGTGAACTGTCATTGCAGTGTGTGACTCTGGCAATAGTGGAAAGAAGGCAACTAATAGTGCAAAGTGAATTGCACCACCATGCATGAGTGACGTATCTCCCGAGGCAACACTTGCTTTGCTTGCTCCAGGTTCTGTACTACCTTCCCTGACTTCTGAATCAGCCTCTACAGCCCTGGAGAAGTGCAAGAGAGATGTTCTGCAACGGGGATGAAAAATGACCAAAAGTGTGGGTTCAATGTTAAATCAGGACCTAGATTCCACTTGCTGCTGGAGAAATACACAGCCTTGTGGGCCACATAGGTCAGGAGTATTGGTCACTCAGATACAGAGATCATTAGCTGAAATTCTGCCTATTCCCCCAGGTGAGCAAAAGTCTGACAGCTTGATGTGGGCTGCTGGTTTCAGATAGGGACACCTGCTCTCTGTGAATTGTTCTATCCCCAAACTGGCTCTTGATGGAGGCTCTCACAGTCGGCAGCAGTCAGAGTGAGGTGTATTGGCTGGGGTTTGCATGGGAGAAGCTTGCTTCACTTCTGCGTGTGCTGTACTTGTTTGGAGGGTTAAACCAAAAAGATTATCAGGCTCCTAGGCTGTTTTCTAGCCCCTCTCTCCACCCCTAAATTAATTTTAAAACAAAGGAGTGCAACATCTCTATCCAAGAGACTGAGAGACCAGATCCCTCACCACTAACTTTCACAATACATTGCTTCAGTGTGCCTGGTGTACAATACTCTCAGTTCTGTCTGCCAAAGAGGCAATGAAACAGAAAACTCCCCGTGTTCTTTGTTGGGTTATGGTTTCTGGTCCAGATGGCCACAGCCTGAACACCTGTGTACAGATGATTCTGTTACATGACTCAGACCATAAACTGAGACCAGGGAAAGTAGTAACCGGTGACTCAGCTCTTTCAAAGAAAAGAACATTTCGGGGGTTGGAGGTGAACAGACAATAGAACCTACCATGGAAATCCATATGGATTAAACACATCTGTTTACTAGATGTCGCATGCTGTTAGTGTTAATCCAGCTGGTGGAACGTATATCAGTCCTGAGCTGACGATGCTTAGTCTGTTATTGGCAGCTCTGTGTGATCCATGATGCTATCTTTGAGACCATCCTAGCTGGTATTTGTTTTACAACATATATGTGGACATACCCTGGATTGTATTTGGGAAATGGGTTGGGTTAGGGTTGTGAGACTGATACGATCTGTGACCCACAACGTTTTCAGAGTGACATCCCCCTGTGCCTCTCATGCCTTTTGGGGCAGACAAAAGAGCAGATTCAACTGTGACGCATCGGAAGAGGGATTCGTTATTAACACAACTGGATGCAGACAGGATCCTCTGTCCTTGATTCCTCATGAGAAAGAGAGCCCCATTCTCCATCCTTGATTCAGAATCTTGCTGACTAAGAGATCACAAGCCAGGCTGCTTACTGTCACAAGTTGGGGTTTCCTGAAATCCTGGCTTGGAATGACCAGTCACGGAAGGGGAATGCTGAGTTTGCCACAGCACTCAAAAGGATAAAGAAGCTATTTATTGTAAACTGAAGAAGTCTAATGAATGCACTTCTCAGGATCTCGGAGAGCTAACGCTATACTTCTCAATGACTCTAAGGGCATCCTTTGTCCTTATCAATGTGATATCTCCTAAAACAGGGGTGTCACTCATTTGTTATGGTGAGCCAGATTTGACTTAGATGCACTTCAAGTGGGCCATACATACCATAAATCAAAATACTAGGGTGCTCTTGCGGCATACCTCTCTCTCTGTTAGGGAGAGAATGGGGTCTCACAGTGCACAGTCTCGCATACCCAGTGCACCATGATGTCATGACACCTGACACTCTGAGTACTGGGTATGCGAGACCACACACGCTCTCTCTCTCTCTCTGTTAGGTAGAGAGTGTGGTCCCAGCGAGTGCAATCATGGGCCAGATGGAAGAGGTTCGGCCCACAGGCCACATGGAAGAGGTGGGCCACATGTTTGACACCCCTGTAAAGGTCTCTTAGTCTAAGTCACTCACAGTATACTCGGACAAGGGAAGTAATGGAAATTAGACAGTCATACCATTTCTAATATGACTAAATATGGAACAGGGAGAGTTTCAACATCTTGAGTAATTTTAAAGTAATTTCAGCATCTTGAGATCAGTAAAAGAGCCATTGAAATACAAATGACAAAGCAAATTCCATAAACTATCAAGGCAAATAATGTACATTAATATATGTACAAAAATATAATCTTACTGACAACTCCTCAAAACCTCTTGGGTAATAAAAATATATTAGACAGAAAGGCTAACAGTATTAGAGGATTTCATTTCAGCATATGTGACTAACATATCATGCAAACTAAATCCAAACTCGATTTTTAATCAGATAAATTTGAGTTAAATTAGACATGGTTATTCCATACAAAATCCCTTTAAGATTAAAGCCCATTAATAAGATGCTTTGTGACTACAAAGATAAAATACCTTTCATTTTGGAGAGATGTAAGATGGAAAAAAATCAATAAACTAAATCAGAACTGTTTTTTAAATTGATTAGATTATTCAGTAAAACTCACAAAATTAGGGATGATTGACATGGTAATAAACAGAGAGAGCTATGTCAGCCCAGTGTTAAAGCACAAGCTTGATCCTGATAATCAATTAACTCAATGAGACTTTTGTGATTGGTTTTAACAAGGAACAGTTTAGGTCCTAAGAAAATGTTCTCCACCTCTGTTGTGGCATCTGTGGAACCACTCCTAACGTGACTATTCTGCCCAGTGTCCGGTAACCTGATAAATGTGGGCTGTGTCCTCTAAGAAACAACCAACTTTTTCTCATTGTGATGAATTTTCCATCTACAGTATGCTAGGGATAAAATCAATTGGATTTGGACCAGATTGTCCAGTTCCGTTATGCAGGATTAAGTCAGGCAGGAGCCAATGAAACACAGTGGCCTTGGTTTCTTTCTCCCACTTGTTGCTCTGAGACATTTTTTCAGGCTGCACTTGCCATCTATTTGATTGTAATAGTCACAATTCTTCATTCAACTGAGCTTCAGATCAAGCATTATTTGTAAATAATTCTGAATAACAAATAAATTCAGTCATATTAAGATTGTGCTCAGAAAATCTGCAAGCAGAAAATTGAAGCAAAATATATCTAATAGTTGTTTATTGCTTATTTGCTCACCTCTAATTTCCATGGCATGAACTGCAGGATTGGCCAGGGCAAAATATGTGCCATTTGAAGTGTACTTAAATCAAGAGCAGCACATATGATCATCAGCTCTCACTTATTCAAGTGTTTAGGTAATTGTCTAGCTGATCCTGAGCATTTCAAGCACACGTTCTACCTGGTAAATGCCCTTCACTGAGGCAGCCACTTCTGTACTACCAAAGTTTATAGTCAGGGTAATTGGGTCTTTGGAGTCAAGATTTCATATCACTCAGAAACAAGTTGACTTCGATAATGGCTTTATTAGCTCCCATGAATCCTCTGTTAGGAAGACATAGCATACAATACTGCAACACATCAAGTGATAGAATGAGTCTGCAATTATGACCCATTGACACACATGATGGTGCTGCAATTAGCACTGTGGGGTTCTGGTCTCTGTGTAGGGCTCCTAGGAATTAGAGGAATACAAATTAATAACTACATAAATAACAATTATAATATAAACTTTCTAACAGCTCTATCGAGCAATAGATATTCTGCAGCCTCTGCCATCTTTCACACAGCTGGCAAAGTAGAAAGATGGCTAAGGGCTGGGGTCCTTAGATGAAGGCAACATGGCGAGGAGATTAGGGCATAGAGAGAGGGCTCTGCTGTGTGCATGGTCTGGTCTTATCTTTCTGTCTGAAGCATTGACAAGGTGCTCATTTATTTATTGGTGGACTGGGTATAACTTTAGGCTTTCCAAAGCAAACCCATAAGGAATAATGCATAATCCATTTGGGACTATATGTCTCTATTGATACACATATATATTCATGCACCCAACTTTATATCAGTTTTCTATATCAGATTTCAATTATTTTCAGGTGTTGTTGAATTTTAGTGCTCAAAAAAGGTTTGATATTGAAAGCATGGACTGGAGCTAGGCCTCATATGGGTGAGGAGCTGGATAAATGTTCCCTGGACAGCCCTGCCAATAGACTTCAATCCCAATATTTGACACTACATACTATTCCAGTCCTCCGTGACAGCTGAACCAATGCACTTCAACCTAGAGGGCATATAAGAGCATGGAACATTACTTTTATGTAGGTCCTACATACATTTCTTAGCCAAAGAGTGTTCAATTTCTTTCTTTTTCTGTTTAGGCAGACATCATATTCTCCAACTTTTACACACATCACAGTTTGGACTCTCAGGTTGCTTGAAAAGGATTCCATAATTTATTGTAAGCTATATTTCTAATGGCACCTGCCAAGATATCCCTCTGCTCTCTTTTCATTCATTGCTCCACTCTCAGATTAAGAGCTAAGAACATAGCTAAGAACTTCAACCCTGAAATAACAATGAGGGAGGAAGTAGGATGACCATAAATCCCCATAAGAGTTCCTCTGTATGTATGGTATTTATTAGATTGACCATCTAGTACACTTGGCCCATAGCCATGTCTCTGTATATCTCAATAAGCAATGCAGCCTCTGACTGTCTGAAGCGCTGGCATTTACAGAGCACGTGTCATCCAATTATTGTCTCATGGCCTCTCTGACAGTCTTGATCATCCATTAATTAAAGTGTATGGCCTCTCCTCTGCACTCTCAGAGCTTCTATTTTGCAGGCACCAACTTCTTATTTGCGGTGTATTCATTGAGTATGCTTCTGCTTTTTTTTCACCTAGAAAAAGCAACACAACACAATGATGACTGAACTCTGGGGTGGTGGTTAGTTTTCTATGAGATAGTAAATCATCTCCCACTGAAATGGAAATGTCCCATACTGTACAGAGCATGTGATGCTGCTGCTGAACATACAGTATAGATCAAGAACTTCATACTATCTGAAACCCACCTAAAGGAAACTGTCCAGGCAGGTGAGAATTAGATCTCCAATCTAGCCAAGGAAGTAATGAGCTAATTTGTTTACCAACTTCTTTTATCATCGCCAAACTTTCTGAATAGTTCCAAAGGGGTAGCTGTGCTTGTCTAGTTCAGCAAAACAAACAAGGAGTTCTGTGGCACTTTTAATGACTAATAAATGTATTTATCACATGAGCTTTCATGGAAGAAAATCCTACTTCATCAGATGCTTGAAGATGACGTGCTCTCAGTGAGACTTTGGATTTCCATATCTAGGTAAATGCCCCACTAACAGATGATAGATTGCACAGGACTTAGAAAACTCCGCAAAATCTGCTGTGTTGACCACAGCAATCTTCTGAAAATGGGTTAGCAGTGAGCTGAGCAGCCAACCTCCTATTATCTTTGACCGAAAGATGGATATGTATTAGGGTCTAACAGCCAAAGTTATAATGAGGGTCAAATGCTACCCTTCAGGGACTTTTTGCATGTCCCAAAATGCAAAATGATCCAGGAAAGTAAATTTTGCAATGCAATAGTTTGCTGGTTAGTGTGGAAATGCATGGATGAGGAAGTAAAGAACTTGCTCATTGACTGATATGCAAGTATACATTCTTAGCTTTAGAATAAACATGACAGAAAAGAAAGAAAAAAAGAAAGGAACACCCCTCTCAGCTTTGTGATATTATGTGAGAGACTCTGAGAATTGAGACTAGCCTTACAGATCAGTCTCACAAAATTATACCTGTCCACTCACCCCATGGGTATGTCTACACTAGCAATTTAGCTCGACTTAAGGAACCTTAAGTCGACCTAAATTACTCCATGTCCACACTGGGCTTTCATTAAGTCGACATAATGAAAGCTTAAGTCGACATAATAACTACCCCTCCTTAGGTCGACATAAGCCTTAAATCGATGACTTAAGGATGGTGTGGACGGGGAGTAGCCCTTAAGTCGACTTTATTAAGCTGACTTAATGCCAGCGTGGATGCCTATGTCCAATGTTAAGTCGACTTAATAAAGTCGACTTTAGACTTAAAATCAATCTTATTAAGTCAGTTTAACAAAGTTGACAACTTTTTCTAGTGTAGACATACTCCATGGAAATAAATATTTGACAGGAAGGTGGGTAAAATACCATTATTTTTTAAATGATCACCATGACACTCTTATTACATAGCAAGAGATTCATGGAATTAGATAGAGCAAGAGGGGCTGTGTGCTCAATACACGAGAGGGAATCAGTGAAAGATGGAAAAACTGAGTTTTGAAGTGGGTTCTTATTGAGAGGGCAACAAATGAGAGGTCTTGAAGTTTCTGGAGACATAGCAGGGTTTTAAGGATAAGGAAACTTTAAGGATCGTCTTATGTCTATGGACTCTCCAATATTTTCTAAACTGAGGTCCGATTCTCCCAATTTGCACAGTCACACCAGTGCAAAACATACCACCTTACTCTGGTGTCCTTTGACACTAACTTTGCTCTGGTGTAAATGATGACATAGGATGCCAGGAATGGGAAAATCATGTCCAAGACTGATTCACAAGATAGCAAATTTGGAAACAACTTCAGCATGCTAGGCCAAATTCTGAGCTTCATTGTCTTCAATGGGACTCTGTTGCTCTACACAAGCTGCGTATATGATGATCTAATCCTCTTTAAAAAAACTGGAGCATTCAACCAGCTATCATTGGTTTCCCACCTCTGTCAGTAATGCCCATGCAACGTACCCAGTCTGATTTTCCTAATGTTTGAATGTTGATTTCCATCCATACCTATGGGGATAAAGTGCTGCCCTCATGTTTCCAGGTAATTGTTACAGTCTTTGAGTAGTCCAAACCACTTAAAATTCATGTTTTATTGCCTCTTCCCCCTACCAAGGTATGGCATAATTGTGTAGGACTGCATAGCCTTCTCACCAAACATAATAGCACTAACCTTTCACATGTCATATCACCAAGAGATGCTATAAACACTTGAGAATGCTTGTCCAACTGGGTCTTTCCATATAAATTCAAATGAGCAAAAAAATTGGAATGAACTAGAAAGTAATATACATGGAGGATTTTATTATTTTTTTTCCCCAATGGCTGATGCATCACATCCCATTCAGCACCATACTTCTGCTATACTGTATTAGATGGAGACCAAGTCACCTGCTCTGGGTGCCAAAGTGGCATGGACATTATTACCCATAATAGTCCATGAAATTATGAATTCACAAACCACTGAAGTCATCAATGAGCAGCTAACTGAAACTTCAGAGAAGGAAAAAAACCAAGGACTGGTTCCAATCAAGAGACCCCGTATTTCCAGAGAAGCACTAGATTGCTTTGGTGTTTGAAAATATGATTTACTTCAAACAGAAAAGCATTGCTGAAACTATTGAACTATAAAATAATAGATGCCAGGTGGCTAATGACAGGTTACATGAAACCTCTTGCACTTTGGTACTAACCGGTCATTAGCCAGAAGTGACACAGAGCATGGACATTTATGTTTCCTAAATGTACTAAGAGGTTTTAGAACAGGAGTACTCTTTGTTTCAGTGCTGCTGATTATTTTGACTTGTGAGTCAAATGTCCCATTTAGAACCCCCTTGAACATTTCCCAGGAATAAGACAGTGTTCAGGATTTTATTTTAAATTAAAATGAGATATACTGTTAAAGCACATTAGAATACATTAGGAAAAAAATAACACCCAAGAGCAAGAGAGGGGAAAATGAAACACCATTGCACATGTCACCATGCTACTGGTCTCTTCTCACTCACCAAAATCTCTCTCTGACTTTTTATAGAGAAAGAAAAAAGGGTTTACTGGATTTTTGTTGGGTTGTTTGGCTTGGGTTTTTTGCTTTTTTGTTTGTAAGAAGGTTGTTGGCCGCTTAGGATGAATTCAAGTACTCAACACTACTTGGTCTACAGTCTGAGAACTCAGTCTCACCAAACAGTGTTCACACGAATAGTTCCACTGAGAGCTAAATCCCAGGAGCAAAGGTGCTTCGGGATGGTCTTTTCAAAAGCACTCAGAAACAGCCTAACCCACTGAAGTCAACAGGACAGAGTTAGGGCAATCTTGGGCACTTTTGAAAAGCCACCTCTACACAAGCATGTGATTACAGAACTGGACCTTTGTGAGGAACCAATATTTATCTCAAATTGTGTCTCTCACTTTCTCTCTTAGAGCACCAGTGCCCGCAGTAAAATCTGAAGTGTCAAAGACAATAATCCTGCACCTGCTGCAGTTTGGGTTTTCCAAATTGAAATTATTTTGCTTCATCATTTCATCTAATTAGGACTAATCCTGGCCAGTGCTTTAATGATTTTCACAAGAAAAGGATGTGAAATGTTAGAATGGAATTTGTACAAGATCATTTCAAGGAAATCAAGGATAGTCAGACACCAGGGTTTGAAACCTGTTTGCTGTTATCATGCATAAAATCTTCTCACTCAGCAATATTTTTCTTTGTTCAAAGCAGGTTGTTTTTACAGTAGATACCTGTCACATAGCAACAGAACATTAATAAAATAATAATTATATTTATATTTATATATGAGAAGCTCCCATATTGAGAAGCTTTCAATGGAAAAACACATTCCTTTTTAAAAATAATAAATAATGTCACCTTTTTTCTTTATGTTAAAAAAAATCTGTACATGATTACACAATGTAACAAAATACATTTCTGTTTTCCAGGCTAAGGCCATCATCTTTGGATTAGATCTTCATCTAAGGAGGTTACAGGCCCACAATCTCGAACCTGTGTATTTCAACTGCATGAAAATCAGACTCCCAGGGTCCTAGATCTACAGCGTTGCCTGTCATTTGCATGCAACGGAGGAAGCTGCCTATAAGGAACGTAGTAACATCTGCATGCAGGAAGCAGCTAGGAAATGAGATTTTTGTAAAAGGACAGGTGCATAGGGCAACATTGCAAAGTTCTGAAGCTTGTTGCTTAAGCTTCACAGCTGGAAGGTGAAAAATAAAGAAAAAGTAAAACACCCAAGTAGGAGTTTGTCTTCCAACTGTAGCTAGAAAAGCTCTTTATATGACATATATAGTTATCAACATGGCACTTAGTGAGCTATTAAAGATTGATATTCCCTATGGACTATGTCTCTTGACCAACCTTTTCTTTACAGGTGGGATGCCCAAAGTTTGTCCAAATATGGACAACTGCACCTAATAGGTAGAAAATGGGGCAGACTGTGGCTACTGTCTTCTGGTTAAGATAGAGCAGCACCTGCTGGGACTTGCAGTCTTGGTGGGCCAGGTCTCCATAACAAAGATAATATATCTCTGTGGACCGTTTTTAGATCCTTATGGGCTACTTTTGCTCATTGGTTCTTTTACCAGAGATCTTGGCCAGGAGCCTCATTGGAAAGTATCTACAGGGAAAGCATGTTTCCATTTGCCATTTCACTGAATGAGGGGAACTTTCAGCTCAGAACAACAGAGTCACCATTAAAGACAACTGAGAAGGAAAAGAAATTGTCTTCTTCTCAGAAAAAAAACATAAGTGCTACCTCTCTCCTGAAAGCCCCATGTTAGGTGTGGACATGACCTTGAGCAGACAAAGGAGACATTTACTGCAGCTCAGCGTTACAGCTTCAAGTCAAAATCTGAAATCTTTAAAGATCACAATATAGTTGCCACGAAACAAAGAGGCGGCATGCAGCAAAAAATGGCAGCTGATGACAAACAATGAATCTTCGTGTGTGTGTGTGCGTGTTCTTTGTATACAGCAGTGGAAGTTTGCACACCTCTGTAAAGCGCTGATATTAAGGCCCTGCTGCATTATTGAAGTCCAGATATCCTCCTGCAGCAACGGAGAGGTCTCCATAATCGTTCCACACGTAGCCTCCCCTCATCAGTCACCACATGCATGCTCTTAGCCATTCCTATCAAATCAGTACAGGAGGCACCATGGAAATGCAGACATATGAGTTTGCATTAGAGTCCTGCTGCCCCCAAATAATCTGGCAATGCCGGTGTGCTGGCCCTCTTCCAAGATCTTCATTAGAAACAGGACTCCTGGGATTCTGGGTCATTGTGGATGGGAAGTTTCTCGTGTTCCTGATGACTCCCGTTATGTAAAACTGTGTACCTGGGAGGGGAAGAAACCAAAATTAACAGGAGTCACTGAAGCAAATTAAAAAGGACAGGCTGAGCCTTTACTTTTCCAGGAGAGTGTGAGACCCAGGCACATGTGACTTCAAAGTGCTTTCATTATCTAGTTTCCCTGCTCCAGGTAAAAATGTAAATCCAAACTTTCTTCCTGATGGGAGAAGAAATTTGTCACCATAACGTCAACCTCAATGCCTGGAAAGTAGGAACCTGGAGGTTTATATAGAACTGATCTATTCATACTCTCTATAAAAAAACCAAGCTAGTGAATTAGGGGACCCTGGCTTCTGGTGGCTGACTGGGCTGTCAATACAGAAGTGAATTTCTTTGAAGCAAGTATTAAAGAATCGCTTTGCTTCAGCTTGGCATGTATGGCTATGTCTACACTTGCACTTTTAAGTCGACTTTAACTAAGCCGACTTAACTAAGTCGACTTTGTCAACTTAGTTAAGTCGACTTAGTGGGTCTACACTTAAAATTGAAGTCGACTTAAAGGGGAACTTACAAAGTCGACCTAGAGCGTCCACACTGGATGCTCTAGGTCGACTTTGTGGGGCTAGAGGGACCTTGGGCAGGTCCACGGTGGCAGGGGGGGGGAGTACCCCCTGTGTACAATGGGGCAAAGGGGGACAGGGACCCTGGAAGGGCAGGGTCCTGTGTGTGACACTGTCTGGATTTAGGGAAGCATTTATGATATTATTTTCAATGGGTATCTCATAAACGCTATAATCCATAGGAACTATGTCATGTTTGGTATAAATAGAAAGGTAGTAATTTGCTGGGAATGATTATATAGTTTATGTCTAGGAATTCTATTTGGATTAGAAGTTAAGAATTTGATGTTATATCCATACTTTAACTTGTGTCATTAGACGGGAGGGTGTGAACAACCATTGTCTCCTTAATGTTTAGGAATTTTCCAGGTAGAATGGTCTCAGGGAGTATCCTGATGAGCCATTAAGGATACAATGGTTGTATTCTTTATGTCCTCAATGGCTCATCAGGATACTCCCTGAGACCATTCTACCTGGAAAATTCTACCTCAGCAAAGGGTCTGTAGCGTAGACCTGGCCTATGTATCCATGTGCAGAGGCCTTTATTTTACTTTTCACCTGAAATTTCTACAATTATCCAGCCCTACCATGCATTTTTAAAAAACAGTATAATCACTTCCACTGCTTTTAGCATGTGTGAAGAAGTGAGGCAAATAGTATTAGACACAGTGGTTTTCAAACTTTTTTCCTTGGGACCCAGTTGAAAAAAAAAATCATTTATGCCCACAACCCAACAATTACATCTTTGGGGGCACAGGTCCCCAAACCTTCCCCCCTCAACCTCAGATGTGGGCTCTGGGGCCTCTGTGCAATCTTTGCTGGAGCCCATGCTGGCCCCTCCTCCCTGACCCTTCAGCTCTGCCAGCAGCCCCCTTCACCAAAAACAAGTGGCTGCCTGAAAATTCTATGGCACCATGATTGGGAAGGGGGGGCCCCCAGGCACGCCCCCAAAAGTATCTGGGAGCAGCCTTTTTCCACAGTGTTCCTGGGAACCCCTGCCCCAGCTGCTGCCGAAAGGAGCCACTCCGGGTGGCTTCTTTCAGCTGGGTCCGTGGAGGGGAGGGGAGAGGTCCCCTAGGTATGCCGCGGAGAAGGGCCATTCTGGGCAGCTTCTTTCCAGAGCATGCCTAGGGACCCATCCTCAGGTACGCCATGGAGAGGGAGCGCCACAGCACTGGGTTGGAACCTGTGGTTTGAAAACCACTTCGGCAACAGAATGTCTATACTCCTTGGTGCAGAGGAGGGCCTTTGGATGCAGGTGCTACGAGTCTATCTGTTAGTATTGATCTGTCAAAAAAAAGAGTCTAAATCAAAAGCTGGTCACCCTACTCTAGATCTAAATTTGTCTCTGCTCAAACCCATCTCTAATATATCTATCAGCTCTTTTAATACAGGTTATGATGCATGTGGATATAACCATAGAAACTCATAGGTTGACCTCGATAGTATGCAAGGTCTTGGAAAAAAATTTGAAGGAGAAAATACTTAAGGCTATAGAGGATAACAGTAACTGTGATAAAATAGAATATGGCTTTGCAAAAGGGAGATCGTGGCCAGACCAACTTGATCTCCTTTTTTGAAAGGATAACAGATTTTTTAGATAAAGGGAATGCGGTGGACCTAATTTACTTAGATTTCAGCAAGGCATTTGATACGGTTCCACATAGGGAGTTATTAGTTAAGTTACAGAAGATGGGGATTAATATGAATATAGTAAGGTGGATAAGGAACTGGTTAAAAGGGAGGCTACAGCGGGTCATACCGAAGGGTGAACTGTCAAGCTGGAGGGAGGTTACCAGTGAGTCCCTCAGGGATCGGTCCTGGGATTTATTTTATTTAACCTTTTTGTTACTGACCTTGGCACAAAAAGCAGGAATGTGCTAATAAAATTTGTGGATGACAACAAGTTGGGAGGTGGTGTCAATACAGAGAAGGATCAGGATACCATATAGAAAGATCTGGATGACTCTGTAAACTGGAGTATCAGGAATAGGATGAAATTTAATAATGGGAAGTGCAAGGTCATGCATTTAGGGACAAATAACAAGCATTTCTCCTATAAGTTGGGGACACATCAGTTGGAACAGACTGAGGAGGAGAAGGATCTGGGAGTACTGGTTGATCATAGGATGACTTTGAGCCACCAATGTGATGTGGCCATGAAAAAAGCTAATGTGGTTCTAGGATGTATCAGGAGAGGTATTTCAAGTAGAGACAGGGAGGTGTTAGTGCCGCTGTACAAGGCACTGGTGAGACCCCATCCAGAATATTGTGTGCAGTTCTGGTCCCCAATGTTTAAAAAGGATGAATTCAAATTGGAACAGGTGCAGAGAAGGGCTACAAGGATGGTCTCTCGAGTGGAAAACCTGCCTTATGAGAGGAGACTCAAGAAGCTTGGCCTGTTTAGCCTAACCAAAAGAAGGCTGAGGGGGGATATGATTGCTCTCTATAAATACATCAGAGGGATTAACATCAGGGAGGGAGAGGAATTATTTGAGTACAGCACCAATGTGGACACCAGAACAAATGGTTATAAACTGTCCATCAAGAAATTTAGGCTTGAAATTAGATGCGGGTTTCTAACCAATAGAGGACTAAAGTTCTGGAATAGCCTTCCAAGGGGAGTTGTGGGGGCAAAAACCATAACTGCTTTCAAAACTGAGCTTGATAAATTTATGGAGGGGATAGTATGATCAGATAGCCTATTTTGGAAATTGACTGATCTTTGGCTACATGTGGTGGATATACAAGTGGCCTAAGGAGGCAGGATACATGGGGTGGGTTCTGAATTATTACAGAGAATTGTTTCTTGGCTAACTGGCTGTTGAGACTTGCCCATGTGCTCAGGGTTTAACTGATCACCATATTTGGGGTCGAGAAGGAATTTTCCCCCAGGGCTGATTGGCTTGGACTCTGGGCATTTTTTGCCTTCCTCTGTAGCAAGGGGCATGGTTCACCTACCAGTGAATTCGCTGTATCTTAAAGTCCTTAAATCATGATTTAAGGAGATAAATAACTCAGTCATAGGTTAGTGGCCTATTGCTGGAGTGGGTGGGTGAGGTTTTGAGACCTGCATTTTGCAGGAGGTCAGACTAGATGATCATACTGGTCCCTTCTGACCTTAAAGTCTATGAATCTATGGCTATGTCTACACTGGCAAGTTAGTTCAAATTAAGGAAGCTTAATTCGAACTAACTAAAGCCATGGCTACACTAGGCTTTCATTAGTTCGAATTAAGGGCTTCCTTAATTCGAACTAATTAATAAATTCGAATATGCTATTCGAACTAAGGGTTAATTCGAACTAGATAGTTCGACTTAACCAATGTGGCCATGTTAGTTCGAACTAATTGCTTAGTTCGAACTAACCGACCCATTGAACTCAATGCAATTCGCTAATTCGAACTAAATTTTGCTAGTTCGAATTAAGTTAATTCAAACTAACTAAAATTAGTTCAAATTAGTTCGTTCGAAATAACTAATTTGAACTAACTTTAGTAAGTGTAGACATAGCCTATGAGTCTACCAACGGACGTGGTTAATTCCCCATAGCTTGAAATCTTTAAATAAAGATCAGATGACTTTTGAAAATATGCTCTAGCTCAACCACAAGATATGGCTTGATGCTGGAGTTAGTAGATGAAATTCTATTAGCTGTGCTAGACAGCAAGTCAAACTAGATCATCATAATGGCCCTTTCTGGCACTAAAACATAAGAACAATTTGTAAAGACTTTAGTTTTGTATATCATGCCAAGTCAGATCTAGCCCATTTTTGCAAGAAGCTCCGCCAAGGACATATCAGCAAGCCAGGATCTGTGCTACAACAGAGTTACAAGAGACTGTGTGCTCTGCAAGCAAGGCCTTTATCCCACAGAGTGATGTACAGTCTGTTCAGCAGCAGGAAAGACACTCATTGAAAAGTGGCTTCTTATAGGACACTCAAAAGAGGCAGCATATCTTCTGTCTCTGCTCATAATCAGAAAGGCATTGTCCATGTTTAGCATTTTAGCAGAAGGTGCCATCTGTATAAAAAGCATGCGAGCTAAAGAGAAATTGTTAGCAGGCCTTAGAATCTCTCAGGGCAGAAATTGATCTTCATGTTCCTTCTGCTGCCTGGCTCAAAAATTCCAACTGTTTGCCATGGGGGGGGGGGGGGGGGGGGGGGGGAAGGAATGAGTATGTGAGGAGGGGAAAATATTCTACATCTGCACCCCAATGAGCAGTCACGCCATGGTGTGAAAACTAAAACACGGAAAAAATGGATGTTCTATATCATTGATGCCTGGGTGATTTCATAAGTAAACTGCCAAGGGGCTTTTTCACAGGTGGGCTGCTGTGATGTGTTTATTTCTCAGAGGTTTCTCCTTTTGAGGGCTCAGTTCTTGTACAGGAACCTTTAGATATAAAAGGCCTTAAGGCTCTGGCCTTTTCAGATGCCAAAGTTTTATTCAACTTGCTGTCTAGGATCATCATATTTTCTTTACAGGCACGTTCACAGACAGGACATGTAAAATTGAAGCGCACAAGTATTTGTGCCACTTGAAGTATTTGAGAATTCATCCAACCAGGAAACAAAATGATGCCCCATGACTTACCTCGCCAATCACAACTGAGCAGCACTACATAGATTCTGGATAGTCAGGATAAATCAGTGGCAGAGTCTCAAGAGATATTTGTCAAGTAGTTTGAGTAATAAATAAATCTGAGGAAATCATAATCCTTGAGCAGAAACAGAGGCTAAACTCACTGAAGAAATTATTCACTGCAAATTATTTGCTCAGCTCTACTGTTGACAGAGAGTCTCTAATATAGGATTTTTAAAGGCTGGCATTTAAAGCCATCAAACTCCATTTGAAAGAGCTCCCCACTCTCTCTAATACATATGAAGTTCACTCCTTCCATAACTCAGTAGAGTGCTGTTGCCATTTCATTTCAGACCACAAATAATATCACCCAGCAATAAGGCCCGATAAAAGAGAGCCATTATCACCCATAAAGGAACTTCTGCCTCAGGCTGGTTGCGTGCTTGCAAAATGGTATTTTAATTCTGATAATCACCAATTTGGAGATAATTGCTTCTGCAGCACACACTGTTTCTGATAGTACAATGGGCTATTTAATTAAATGGTTGGAATTAACTTTCAGCAGGGTTGAGGGGACTGTTTGGATAAATCTTTGACACACCTAGGATAGAAATGAGGCAGTGATCCTATAATAGCCTGGCAATTCACCAAATACCAAGAAAATAATCACCAATAGGATGTAACATCCTTGCAGTCTCTTCCATTCTCACTTCAATTCTGTTGTCCCTCCTTCCTCCCGCCACCTCCCACTCCCGCCACCGATCTGTACAAATAGTTAGGAAGCAAAATGCCTCCCAGTGACCATACATCCCAAACCCCTCCTTATAGTACCACTGCCTGAGCCATCTATTGATCATCAGAATCTTGTCACACCTTTGTTGTCCTCCTCTAGGGACAGGCAGAATCCCAATGAAGATCATCTGAGCCTCGATTTCCTTAAGAGTCCTCCCCAGCCTGGCATAGTCTCCTTCAATATGTTTGAGTGAGAATCTAGCTATATCATTTGTATCCACATGAAGGACAATCAGAGGATTGTTTCATGTTCCTATTAGTATCCTCTTCAGTCTCAAGTCTATATCCTGTATCTTAGCACCTGGCAGGCAGCACACCCTTCTGTTCTCTAGATCAGCTCTGGTTACAGGCCTGTTTGTCCTTCTCAACAGGGAGTCCCCAACCACATAGACTTGCTTTTTCATGGTAACGGTGTGATTCTCCAGCCTATCCTCAGTTCTTTCTGGCTGCAAGCCATCTCTTCTACAATTATCCTTTGCAATCCTCTACAATCGCTCCTGTATCCTTCTAGAGCTTTTATTTAGTGGTATCTCCAATGGCTCATCTACTGTTCGTGTAAGACTAGCTGCTCTTGTCTTCTTCCTTTCCCTTCCACCTTCAGTAGCCACCTGTGTGTCCCTTCATTTTCCAACTCCACAAACCTGTTTTTGAACTCTATTTCTCCTTCACTAGCCTGTCTTTTCCTCTGCCAGCTTCTCACAGTCATATGTTTCCACCGTCCACTTTCCTCACCCAGCATTTTCCCCTCAGAGTTGGTTGGTCCTGCTTCCACCTGCACGTCTGGGTTTTTCCCTACAGCCTCCTCATTCATCCATCAGCTGCTCAAACTCCTTCTAAACTCAACCAGAGTTTCCACCTGCATCTCCAACCCTCAATTTTTCTCTTCCATCAACTCTATGAGGTGGAACTTCATACTGTGGCAGACTGAGCACTCTCAATCTCCATGGGTCCTGCGCTTCATGTAGTGGCAGTCAGCTGAGGCACAGTTCTCCCACTTCCAAACCCCCAGCGCTATGGATCCTCAGTCCCTCCTACCCTGGGGCTGGGCTCTCCACCCCACAGGCCACTGGGCCTGAGGCCCATCTGGGCAAACTTGCCCTGACTGCCTGTACCTCCTAGGTGCTATCAGTAACAGCTACTGGTCAGCTCTCCTCCACTCTTTTTCACTCTGTTCTCCTCGACACACCAAATTCTGCTTCCACCTCCAAACAACATGCCCAGACTCCCTCATTGCCTGGCTTCAACAGGGGCCTTTTAAACTGCTACTCTTAATTGGAGTAAGGTGCTCCAACTGACTCCAGGTGCCTTAATTGGAGTCAGGTACCTTAATTGGCTCAAAGTGGCCCTCCCCTAGCTATCCCGGGAACAGGGCTTTGCTAAGTCTGGGGCTAACATATCTACCCCCCAGCACCCTCCTGTAGCCCTCAGGTCTGACTCTGTTACAATACATAGGAAGCTCTTTTGAGGTAGCCCCTCCAAGATCATATATCTCTCACAGCTTCCACATCCCATCATCTTTACTGTCTCTTCCACTGCAGTCTCTGTATCTGCTATAGCCTTCCCCCTGCTTCCAGTTAGTGAGACAGAAAAACAGAAAAAACCACCAAAACACACCCTCCACGGGCCTTCCAAGAATACCAGTGGGCATACAGCATTACAGCCATTTTACACCAGCAGAGACAATGTGAAAGCACTGTAGAACAGTCATGAATCACTCCCCTTAACTTTAACAATCGCCCTGGTCCACATATCCACCCTACATCACCAGGGTCCTGGCTTGCCTCAAGTCTGTACTCTTACATGGAATTAACTGTGGTGGCTCCTGCAAGGATGAGGGGCCACATCAGGAACAATGTCACAAACAAATGCAAGGATCTGGATTGCATTAGCAGGCACCGCACATGCAAAACCCAAAGGGCGTGAAGGTGGCCCCTGCTGGCTGGAGATGTCTCATTAATAGGCTACAGGAGGGAACTCGTGCATGGCAGCTACCTGCACTTTTCAAAGCCTGTGAATAAACATTGGATTACTGTTGGCTCCAGCCTTGTTAACCTTTACAAATACAAATATTTATTCCAAAGTGTAAGAACAGCAGAGAAAAAAATCCAAAAGAGAAATCTCCAGAAAACTCCAAGCATGGCAAAAGCATCCATCTCAGCTTTGCTGAGGACAGATTTATGGAGAATATGTCTGCCGCCCTAAATCTATTCTGTAGCGCAGACGCCCCAACTCCTTCTCTGGTAATCTCCCCTGAGCCTGCCTCTTTATAGTTTTGTGTGCTTGCTGAATAGGAAACTTCCTTTTCAATTCACAGGAGCCGAGGCTATGTCTACATTAGCAATTTAGGTCAATTTAAGGACCCTTGAGGTGACCTAAATTACTCCCTGTCTATACCAAATTTTCATTGTCGACCTGGAAATTCCTTAAGTCGATTTAATGTAAACTTAAGTCAATCTAATAAGAACCGCCCATTTAGGTCGATTTACACCTTAAATTGACTCCTTAAGTCAACTTAAGGATGGTGTGGACCAGGAGTAACCTTTAAGTTGACTTTATTAAGTTGCCTTAAGGGCGGTTACGTTGACTTAACAAAGTGGACTAAGTTGACTTAACTTTAAGTCAACTTAGTCCACTTTGTTAAGTCAACTTAATAAGGTCGACTTTAAGTCAACTTAAAGTCGACCTTATTAAGTCGAGACAACAAAGTCGACCTAACTTTTTCTAGTGTAGACATAGCCGTTCTGGCAGAGAAACCTTTGTTGAAGACTTATACCAACTTCTGCAGTTTCTCCCTGGAATTTGTTTATCTTGGCCCCACACCGCCCCTCAAGAAAATGAAGGAGACAGTTTTTCATCATCAATATTTCCGGGGGTGGGAGTGGGGGTATATCACTTAAAAACTAGTAAAAATCACTGTATGTGCATGTTGCTACATGGTAGCTGTACCAGTGTAGTGCTTCAGTGTAAACACCCACTAGAGCAGCGAGAGGTGTTCTGTCTGTCTTCCAGCGACATAGCGCTATCTACATCATAAACTGGCATAATGACCTCTCTCAAAGCTGTGGATTTTTCGCACCCTTGAGAGATGTAACTATGCCCATGTAAGTTTTCAGTGTAGGCTAGTGCCTGGTACATAGTAAGAACATTCTGTGTGTTATTTAATGCATTTGTTTAAAAATAATCTGTGTCCGTCCCCCCCGGCATTTGCATCCCAACATTTCAAATCTGAATTCTAGGAAAGATGAACATATTATTATGTGCGCCACTCTAGCACAAGATAGAAACCCCATTGTGCTGATCTCAGGAATCCTTAATGAAGATTGATAGCAAATGCAGCCAGCCTTTCAGCTGCTCCCCACTCTGCCTTTGCCCTGGCACTCTGGGAGTCAGCTCAACAGCATCCTTGTTTCATTACATTGCATTCTCCATCTGTGCCCTACAGTATTTGCATTGCACCTGTGAAGTGCTAAAGGATCCTGCAGCTATGTCATACTTGTGGGTAGGAAAATTCCAAAGGGGTAGCCGTTTTTTTTTTTTGATGGATTTCCACTTCAAACGGCTGTATTCAGTGCCCTCCATGTAGTCAAATTCCAAAGGGGTAGCCGATTAATAAATTAATGCGATTAATAAATCTGTTAGTCTTTAAAAGTGCCACAAGACTCTGTTGTGGGTAGGAGTGATGCTGATTCTTCTGGTCTTGTGTTTCATAATATAACTGATGAGTGGTGGAAGAACACAGCCTTCAGCTGGCTGTGAAGAACCTTTCTCTGGTGAGAGAAGCTTTGTCTCCTAACAGCTAACCAAAGGCAGTTAAGGGAGGCAGCCCCCAAACCTCTCCAGTATAATGGACTATGCTAATTGCTATGGAGTTGTGTGCTGAAACCTGAGAGGGAAGCAGATGCACATACCTATGGTGTGGTATGGGAGTTGGAATACAGATAACAGTCAGAGCTGAGTCAGGACAAACCATTGCAACCGAACGACCTAAAGACATTGCAACCTTGACATTGCATCTCTGCCTTTATTTTTGTTAGACCAGATCCAGAAGTTGTAGGACAAAATAATCTGAAAGAGCTAAATGGCACATTATTGTGTATCTGAGCAGAATGTCCAGTAGATGGCAGAGTTGAAGCACCCTGCGAAAGAAAGAAGGGGGAAATGGTGAAATAAGATTGCCAAGAAACTAGCTGTCTTGACAGATGGCTTCTTCCAGTTCCAGCATGAGATTCTAAAGACCTTCTGTTATTGTCAGACATGTTGAGTACCATGTCACTGTGGCTAGGTAAAGGAAGGCAGGATGTCCTTAAGCAGGATGTCCTGAAAGGCAACAGAGATAGAAGCATCTTGAGAATGCTGAAAAATGTGAAGACCCAGGACTTCTCCTATGAATATATCCTAACAGGTTCAAGAAGGCTTAAGTTCCAATTACATTATGCAGACAAACAGTAGTAAGAGCAGCTGGAATTAAATCAGAACAAGAGGAGGTGGGTGGGGTGGTGGCCATATTTCACTAGAATCTTGCAAATAAGATGAATCAAGATTTGAGGGCAACTCTTACAGTTGAAAACTGTGTTGGGCTAATAATCTTCCAAGTCTGAATTTTCTTAGGAGCCTGATACAGCTGCAGACATTCTGTGATGACCCATTGTGGCTATTTACAACATCTCCATTATAGCAATCACCCAATATAGTGTCAATTTCTCAAAGTTCTGTTCCTTTCAGACACGGAGAAACAGAGAGAGAGATAAATAACCCCATGCTGTAGTGAATCAGGATTACTGTTAACAATCACTTGGCAGCCCAGAGTAGGATATTTTAATGGACATATCATTCTGAAATAACCCTTCCACCATCTGTTTGGCCCCATAATTACAAATGCAAACAACATAATCCAAAACGGCAACAGAAAAAAATAAAATAAAAAAGAGACAAAATTAAGATGATTGTGTATGTTAGTTATTATTCCAGGCCATCAAGCATCTGTTCTGCTTTATTCCTGTTTCAGGCACAGGTGGAAAACAGCCAGCCTCTCTGATTCTTTTTTTTTTTTAAAAGAAAACAGTAATTCATGATGTATTTTCCTGAAGTAGTTACAGATGTAGCAAGAAAAAGTGGGGAAGGTTTAGGGCCGATAATGTGAAACAATCATGTCCGTGTAAGTGAGGCAGTGAAAAGACCTATTTAGATCATATGGAAGCAGAATGGGCTATGAAGCATTTTGTGCAGTGACACAGGTTTCTCTCTCCCTACCTGGAAGAAGATGCAAAAGAGTTAGAAAATGAGTAACTCTTTCAAACTCTGCTCCTGTTTTCCAAATGAAAAATGGGGGGAAACAGTCAGACTATTGGCACAAAATGCTCTATTTTTAAATGAAAAAAAATGGGGGGAAATTTTGGTTTTTAATCAGATTTTTCATGTATTGTTTTCCAAAAATGGAAACATTCATTTTACTGTATTTCCAACTAAAACCAATTTTCTGATGACAAACAGAACACAATTATTCATTGGAAATTTCCCTACCAGCTCTAATGGTGAGGTTTGAGACAGTTTGTAGGTTGTCTTATCAAGGGGGTGGGCCTTATATTCCTCCCTGTCTTAGCTCAATGAAGGCTACCCTCAAACCTGATGGATCAATGGGGATCCACAGATTCCCTTTGTTTCCACCTTATCTGTTATTTCCGCTGTAGCTGTACTACCAAGGACTTCCTTGTGCATAGTAGTTCTCTGAGACCCCAAGATGTGCAAGGGGGGACTTCACAGGAAAGGTTAAATAGCCAATGGCTGTGTTATCTTTCCCAAATAAATTCTATGAAGCTGGAAGAGGGACAATGAGCTACTTCCCCTCCAACCCATTCTTTCCTTCCCGTTTATTTATCGGCTCTTTCCCTCCGTAGAGAATCTAGACTAGACTTTGCAAAGTCTAGAGTGAGGTACCAACAGTGATACTGAGGCAGCTGGGTTCTCTTTCTGCATGGACCAGGGGAGATCCATGCACAAGTTCATGTTGTTGGATACAATCTGAGCAATCTGATATAATCTGCTTTTTTCAATATATTTGTAATTGACTTCTGGCCATTTCTAATAATCTAATCCCCCTAGTCTGCATTTAGAACTGCATGAGACAAATCACTGGAACCAGTACAATGCAAATGAGATTATACCCCCTTGAACAGCTTCCCTCCAAATAAACCCAAGACGCCACATTGTTCTGCATTTTATTGTTGGTCTTCCAGCTTGATCTTTGTCATTTTCTTATTAAATAAAGCCTATCCATGGGATTTCAGAGGAATAGAAATGTTGGGTTTGTAAGAACCTTGAGAAGTCATCAAGTCTAGCCCCCTGTGTTGAGGCAGGGCTAAGTAAATCTAGATCATCCTGGTAGGTGTTTGTCCTGGTTCTTGGCTCCTGACCCTCATTCTTGACTACCAGCCCCTTTTTTGGCTGCCAGCCCCTGCTCTTGGCTGCTGGCCCCCATTTCTGATTGTGCCTCCCAGCCTGGGTGGCACATTCTACTAATGGTAAGGGGAGGTGCAGAAGGAAAAGTTTGGGGACCATTGCTCTAGGTAATTACAAATTGATTGCTTGATAATTTATTAATAGCATCGTTCCAGGTATCAAAGACAGGCTGATTCATACAGTTCCCCAGGTTCTCTTTGTGCCCCACCCCTTTTTAAAGTAGGTACTTTGTTGGCTCTTTTTCAGTCCTCTGAGACCTCATCTGTCCTCACTGCTGTCATTACTAACGGTCCTGAGATTGCTTCAGCTAGTTTCATAAATACCATAGCATGAATTTTATCAGCCCCTGCTGGCTTGACTTTCTATTAGTTCTTCTCACTTAATTCTCGGCTATGATATTTAGAGTAACTATAAAAACTAGGTATATTAAAATCATCACAAAGCATTTACAGTATCAATATTAAACTACGACAACTCTTTAGTAGGAAAGTGCCTAGCAAAAATGAGGTAGAAAAATACCTGCAAAAAGTCACAGGAAAATTTTTTCAAAAGCACCTAAGTGACTTAGGAACCCAAATCCCAAAAGCCCATGAAATCCCCCTGACTTTCAATGAGACGTGGTTCATCTAAGGCCCAGATCCTAAAAGGTATTTAGGCATGTAACTTCCACTGAATTCCCAGAGACTTTGAGGATCTAGGCCCTAAGTAACTGGGGATCTTTTAAAAATTTTACCCTGGTAATGTCCCAGAAATAATTGCACATTTGCATTTCTTCAGGGATGCCGTCTATATATATGACATACCTTTTACTCCTGTTTAATGCCAGCAGAGTTTGTAATAGTGGAGAACCATAAAACTAATCACTAATTAATGTGCATTGATGCAACACCTTTCATTCCAGAACTACAAAGTGCTTTAAAACATTAAATGATACTTAGTTATTTACTGTGATGTAGGTAACAACTATTTTCTCCATTGAACAGATGGTCACAGATTCAATGACCAACAGTTCTGTGCTACACTCACTAAACCATGGGAACATATTAGAGAGATAAGGTAGATGAGGTAATACTTTTAATTGGACCAACTTCTGTTGGTGGGAGAGACCAGCTTTTGAGCTTACACAGAGCTTCAGGTCTGGGAAATGTGCTCGGAGTGTTGCACCTGCCAGGGACTGGAAGAACAAGAGACAAGTCCTGGTTGCCTGCAGGGACTGAGCCTAAGACACTGAGCTGGCAGAGACAAGGGGAATAAAGAGGGAGCTTCTGTCTGTCTGCTGGGACTGATAAAGGACCGAGCTCAGATTTGACTGCAGAAAGACAGTGTTTCCAGGGAGGAAGCCCTGGGAGCATGCCCCCTTGCCAGGGCTGGGGCTATTTAAAGGCTGAGTCTAAGGAAGGCTATGGAGATATCAACACAGTGGCACTGGGACAGGTTGGTCCCTGGTGGACTGTACACCTTGGAAGGGGATTGTTTGTTTTGCACATGGACTGTGTGTATCTCAGCAGTAGGACTGAGTCACCAAAGACCCTCATGATAAGTGTAGCAGCTGATGAGGGCATCGTGAATGGAGGAAATTGAGAAAACTGCAGGCATTCACACACTCAACCAGGGGGCTCGCATCCCTTCGTTACAAGCAGTTATAGGCTTTTGGTGATTAAGTTTTCCTTTCAACTGCAATATGTGGATTTATCAACTGTAGTAACCTACATGGAACCCAAAGGGGACAAACATCAATGACTTTATGTCCTGTTACCCTTTTTTCTTTTAAAAAAATGCAAAAATATGGTTAATCTGGTTAACAGACAGGTGTTAGATTGAAGCTTTCTGCTTGATCAAGCACACCTTTTAATTTTGACAAATTTTTCATGTCATTTTACTTTGAAGTGACATTTTTGTCCTTTGCCATCCAAATCAAAAAGAAAAATTCAATTTGAAAGCAAACAAAATGAAAAATGGAAAATATTTAATGCAAACAAACTATGTTGGTGAAACATTTTGGTAAAACTGCATTTTTCATTGAAAAAAATCTTACTGGAACAATTTTGAGATTTTTAGTGTAAATACAAATTAGATGCCAACAAATCCATCTAGGCAAATCAAAATTCTGCATCTTCAGTCTATTTCCTATGGCACTAATATGCAAGGCACACATTTCTCCTTATACCTTCTCATATGCAAGTATTATTGGGGTTGTGTTAAGGAAAATTGAGAATGAGAGTAAAGGGGAATTATATTTTCAATGAAAAATACATCAAATAAAACACAATAATCACCCCATGACTTATTCCTATTGAGCTGTTGGTCCAAAGATATAAGACACTCCAGCATCAGGTAGAAGTTGCAGTTCTTCCTCAACATTTGGAGGCATTTTTAAATCTGCGGGTCCTAACCTATTCTCATGCTTATCCCTCCCCCACTCTTAATAACTGTATAGACCTCATGAAAGAAACTGGCTTCCTGTTCACTGCATGCTCTTAGCGGAATGACTCATGCCTCTGCCCAGGGATTTTGAACTGCCACAGTTGAAAATCATTATACAGGATGTTAAAGAGGACACCACCACCTATTCGATCCTGGGAAACTGATTCTGGAAGAAGATTTGGGTGTGGATGATCATCTGAACATACATTCCCAATATGATAGCGTGGGGAAAAAAAGGTTAATTTGATCCCTAGATGCACAATCCTGAGTAGAAGTAGAGAGGGTATTTTACCTATTCATATGGCACTAGCATGCCCTCTGTTGAAATACTGTGTCCACTTTTGGTGGTCACCATTCAAGAAGGATGTGGATAAACTGAAGAGGATTCAAAGATGAAGATGTGAAAACATGCTCTATGGTAACAGAGTCAAGGAATTTAATCTATTTATCTTAGCAAAAAGAAGGTTAAGGGGTGAACTTGATTATAGTCTATAAATACCTACATGGGAACAAATATTTAATAATGGGCTCTTCAGTCTTGCATAGGAAGATATAATGCAACCCAATGGCTGGAAATTGAAGCTATATAAAAACTGAGGCAGGAAATAAGGCATACATTTTAACAGTGAGCATAATTAATTACTGGAACAACTTACCAACAATCATGGTGGACTCTCTATCTCTGCCATTTTTCTATCACTGATATTTCTCAGGCACGATTGGATGTTTTTTCTAAAAAATCTGCTCAGAATTATTTTGAGGAAGTTCTATGGCATGTGTTATATAGAAGGTCAGACAAGAGGATATCAAGGGTCCCTCCTGGCATTGGTATCTATGAATCTGTGAACCTGCTCAATGCAATTTCTGAACGTGAAATTGAGCTTTCAATTTACCTCTCATTCTGCTTTCCTGTTGATATTTGTTAATGTTGCACAACATTTTATATTGATTTCATATTCCAGGTTGGTAATCTATCTAATACACCTGGTACAAGTGCTCAGGTTGTCTTTCTGTAAATTATTTATCTTAATTTCAAAAGAAAGAAAAGATAGATTTGGGTTTCTGATTTATCATCTTTGTGTTTCTTTGTATGATTGCCATTCTTCCACTTGGACAGACTAGTGATTTATAGGTGTGTTTGTTAAAGACATTATATCTTACATGTACACATCTGAAATAACTTAAGATCCTCTCTGCCTTTTGCATGGCAAATTCTTAGGGAATTTCATTTGAATGGAACCAAAGCAGCAAGGAAATTTAGGGCTTGTCTACACTGGGAGTAGGATTGTAATTTGATTTTATGCTGTCAAATTGCAGAATGTGAACGTGAGTGATCATATAGCAAATACCCTGCTGGGGTCTCCTCGGTTACTCCCTGAAATGCATTGCACTGTGGAAAGTAGATGCAGGGGCTTGTGGGGAGCCGGTCATCCTCTACCTCTAAAGAAAAAAAGATCAGGAAAAGCTTCCTTGCTGTTTCTCTGCCCCAGACACCACAGAGAGGCACAGTGCTGCATGCAGAGAGAAGAATTAACTGAAAAGTTTCCGGGGCTGCAGACAGGGGAGGAGCTATGTTGCTATGATGCAGCAAACTGGAAAAACATGAAAAGCAAGATTTAGAGCTGCTCTCTGGCTACACAGACCTAAATTCAAATTGTAGATTTCAACCACAGTGCTACACTACTTGCAGGGGTGGTTGTTATCAGGTCAAATTACAGCACCATTTAATTTGAACTTACTGCTCTGACAGTGGAGACCGATGCAGCAGAAGATCGAGGTAAGCAGCATTACTTTGAACCTCTCTGTCTGTGTAGACCAGGGCTCATTGTATGTCAGAGCTGGGAGAATGGCACAGAGCTGTTCTGTCAGTGTTCACTGACATTTAAAAATTAATTTCCTTTAGTCATACTTACACTCCGTTTTGCTCACTTCCCATGAACATTGAAGCATATGTTTTACTTCCACAAAATCTTGAGGAAGGTAAATTTTAAGCGAGAAGTGCCAAGGTGAAACTTTCCTAGGGCCAGTAGTTGCACTGGCTCCCTGCAACTTCCTGGAAGCTAAATTTGTCTGCCTAGCAGACAAATGTCTCCATCCTGGCTGCCATGACTTCATTGCATACTGATGGTCAGTAAAGCCAGTAAGCACCTTTCGTATAAGACACTGCTTAGTGAGGCAAAAAGTACAGTGTTCTCTTACCAGAGTGCTGGCAAAGAAACAGTTAACCAAGTCAGACAAGTATCGTGACTGCACCCTTCCTAGCTAGGACCATACGTGCACAGGAGTGTGATGATGTAAAAATAAGTTATACTCTTCAATAGTCAGCCAACAAATCACACAATCAGCTACATCTTGATAACAGATACGCAGCTGTTGTGCTGAGACCACAGTTTATCGGGCTGACCAGTATGACATTCTTTCCTTGTACTTCCCATCTTTCTGTCTGTATTCATCTTTCTGTCTGTATCTCTGCTTCTTATTTCATGTTTTAGACTCAGATTGGAAGCTGCTTGAGGCAGAAGCCATCTTTTCCTTCTATGTTTGTTGGCCTCTAGCACCAGGGGAACAATACCTCAGGTAAAACGAGGACATTCCTGAAAAGATTCAAAATTTCCCAAAATAACCCAATCGAGTTGAAAATATATTTGACCTACTAGGGTCTCCTTAATATTCTTTTAAAGGAAGAAAATCTGTAATTTGGGCCTAATAGGTGAACCGTGTTGTGCAGTGTGTAAAATGTGTGTAAAATGGTGTAAAATGTGTGTAAAATGCACACACACATCGACAAAAATGCAACTTTCCCATTACAACTACATTTTTAACATCAGTTTCTCATGAAGGCATTTAGATGGATTCACCAGCAATGTGGATTTTAAAACATTTTGTGTTCTAATTTAAATACAGATTTGTTTGAGAATCACTTGACAATCTTGAGCTGTCGTGCTTGATATATTAATTGCCTTCAGATCAAGCAAATTCCATTCATATCTCATGACCTGTAACTAACTATATGTTCATTGTTCTTTATTAAGCTTTATTTGGGGTGTTAAAAAACAAGGGCTCTCCATCCCATTTACCCACCTCTGGTATGTCTTGTCTGATCTCTACATATAGTTCCACAGCCCAATCAACAGTACTGGAGTGCACCTTAGAAAACATTAGTCACTGCACTTCTTTTTCCTATGTTATACGGCCCAGCTCACTGGTTGAGAGGAGTGCATTGGACAGAGAACCTTAGAGGATGACGTTCATTATTTATCTATTATAGAGGTACAGCAGTTGATTTGTCCTCTACTGCTTCTCACTAATGTACCTCACACACTTGATGCCGATGGGTCATTTCTATGGATGTGTGAAGGAGTTCAGCTTGGCCTCTCCACGGAAGATTGCCAGCCACAGCTGTTCCCCCGCCACAGGCCCCAAAAGAGAGAGATTCATTAAAAATCAAAATCAGGGAACTAGTTTGAGACAACTCGTGCATTTCACAGGGGTCAAAGGCAGTGACTTACAGCCCGTTACAGAGAGGCACTGCATCCTATTAGCTCTGTTTACCAGCCCAGCTCCCCATGCATGATGCTATAAAAGCTGGCCCCATTCAAATTGAATAACCTGGCAAGTGTGTGCTTTATATACTATGAAGGTGAAGAAGAGAAAAACAAGAGACTAAAATTATCTGATCTTCACCCCATTTACAAATACTGACCATGTGCTAATAGAGTAGAAAACAGCTGAGCTCTTAAATGATTTCTTTAAAGAATTTGCTAAGAGAAGATGGTCTTGTAGTTAAGATACTAATCTGGCCTTCAAGAGAGCTAGGTTTCAGTTCGGGGCTCTGCCATAGATTTTAGGTGAACTTTAGCAAGGTATTTAATTTCTCTGTGCTGCAGTTCTTTATCTATAAAATGGGGACATTAATACTTCCTTTGTGCAACTTTTTCAATTGTAAGCTCCTGGGAAACTGTCTCTTGCTATCTGTACATAAAGGATGCAGCACAGTTTGGACATAGCGTTGGTTGGGTCGTTTTTATAAGACAGTATAATGATTAATAATGGTTTATTCTAACTAATGTACCTAGTTTAGTTTAAAATGTTCTGATTATGTAAGATGGGACTATGTTAAAATACCTACAGTACAGTACAGTCTGAGACTGTACAAAGTATTTTTAATATTCCATTCACTCTACAAGTATTTGCTAAAATTCCTTTTTCCTTTTTTTGTCAGTCGAGTATATGTTTCCAACTATATAAGTAACTGGTATTAGATTATGTATGCCCAGAGGCTTTTGCTACAATTATTTAAGGGCATCGTCCTCATTGCTTCGATCCTCCTTTTTATCATCATCACAGAATAGGAAACACTTGCATCTAGATTACTGAAGTATTCAGAGTTTGCTAAATGGAAATGTAGATTGCAGGCACGGTTGGGTGCCTCTGGCCTGTGTATGTGTCTATAAAGTCACAGTACTCAGACCGTACTCAGGTTCATCTAGCACTGACTTTTTTTTTTCAATAAGTGGAAATAACTATGGAATTACAGCTGTCATTCTGAGCAAAGATTTCAGCATGAATTGCAGTCAACAAGTTCTTTCAAAGTTCAGTGTTTTTGGGAGAGAGAAAAAAAGCCCTTGCATAGAATAAGTTTGTGCATAGCAGTCATTAGAATCAAATGCATGGTTCAGGGCAATAAATCCCTCTCTCTCTCTCTCTCTCTCACACACACACACACACACACACACACACACACACACACACACACACACACACACACAGATTCTTTGCCCTGGCAAATGTTGGATCCCGCTCCATGATATAACAATTCCACTGCAGGTATTGAATACAGCACTACTTATGAGCCAGGCTCTCTTTTGAAGCCACATTGTCCCACTGCCCTCCTACTCTCCACTGACAGTATTTCACATCCCCTCCACCACCGGGAAGCCTTTGCCATTTCAGTTGTCATCTGTCATTGTTTCAGATCTCATAAGATGTGAAGACACACCAAATACTGGATTCTCTTCTATTGCCCGTGTCTTCCCCTTCCTCACTGAAGACAATGGGAGTTTTTCTCTTGGCTTCACTGGGCAGTGGACTGGATCTTTCTTTAGAAATCCATTCGTTGCTGATCAGTGATTGACTGCTAGATGTGACCTGTTGCTAATGTAGGCCTAGTTTTATTTCAGTGGACAGCAGTAAATTCATTTTTTCTTGAAGAAGATCTAGACTCTCAAATCAAGCCTGTGTGGCTTGCACATCTGGAAGTCTGCTCTGGTCATATGCAACTAATCCCTCCCAATAAATGACCATGGAACATATTCAAAAGCTGCCAGCTCAGAATTTAAATCCAGAATCTCTAGGTGATAGACAGCTCAGGAGGGTAGGTTATGCAGATCCTTTTTCTTCCACAACCCTAGTTTGAAACCAGCTCAAGTCAGAGAAGTAATCGAAAGCCATTATCCATTGGTGGCTTGGTTTGGTGGCTTTTGTTAAATGAGTCAGTGAATTACAATTGTGTCTTAAATAAAGAAATGTCCACATCCCAAAATGCACTACCGCTGTTGTCATAATTGCCCACCATGATGTCAGCCTCAGAGAGAACAATGATTTGATGAGGATGAAGGCCAAGCACCAAAACATTGTCCTTCAGGGGTAGGAGAAAAGAACGTTAGAAGCTTTTGTTGTTGTTCTTCTTCTTGTACTTAGATAGCCCATCAGTCTGATCTGGTATGGTGATTCCCATGTTCGTATTCTGTGCATAAGCAGATGACTACTTCTTACAGAGCCATCAAACACTGCAGGTTTTCTCTAGCACAAAATTCACTTTAAAATCCTCACTCTCATTTTCCTAATAACAGTTTTAACTCCCCCTCAAACAATAGATGCTGTATTCCCCCAGCACATCGTTAGTACATCCATCGCACAAATGACTAACAATTTATATCTCACCTCTTTGTGGATGGGAGGAAGAGGCTCCCAGACAAATCCTAGACACTCAAGGTATTTTCAGAAAAAAATTCAGAATTGGGGTGGTTGTGTGAACTCAACCTCTGAACATTTGGATCCAGATGCTCAAAGGTAATTAGGATTTCAATGGGAGTTAGGACCCGAAATACTTTGAGACTTAATCCTTTCTGTTCACGATATACCATACACTAGCTTGGCACCTTAATCAGCCAATTCAGCCTGAATTCTCCCCCTCCACTTATAGAGTGAAACTGGCTAAATATCTTTGGCCTTTGGACACTGTTGCTCTGTGACATGGGTGTCAAACATGCAGACTGCGAGCCAAACGTAGCCTGTGAACCTCTTCTAGCTGACCTGTGACTGCACTCGGCAGGACCACACTCTCTCCCTAACAGAAAGAGACAGAGAGAGGTCTCACATACCAGCGCTCTGCAGTGCCACAGGAGTGTCAGGTCTTGCAACATCATAGATTGTTGGGTATGTGAGACTGCGCTCTGCGAGACCAGACTGCCTAACAGAGAGAGAGAAATATCACAAAGTGCAGGTCACAGAACTCCATGATGTCATGAGAGTGTTGTCGTACTTTGATTTATGGTGTGTACGGCCCACTTAAAGAACATTTAAGTCAAATCTGGCCCGCCATCGCAAATGAGTTTGACACACCTGCTCTATGAGTTGCAGAAGGAGGCTGAATGGATTTGTTGCGCCACGTATCTGAATGACAAATCTCTAGATGGGCTGAGAAGTGATGATGGACAGCCCCCATCTAATCAGTCATCGATCTCTTTGTATTTCTGAAGAGCTCATCACCATGGTGTGTAAGGACCAATATTATAAAATACCAGCTTCCATTGAGTTGAAACAGGTACACGTTTTTAAAACATTTAAAACATTTTGACTGTGTGGAATTTGCTTTTTGTTCCCAGCTGCTCAGACTGTCTCAGCAGAAAAAGGTGCAGAGCCCCTCATGTCTCATCTCAGAGAGTGGTAGGGGGCAGTTAGCTGAGATGGAATGATTGATGATTTTTGTCAGAAGTAAATCCTGCTGACCAGCACTCAGGTGCACAGTCATTCTCAATGAAGAGAACTCCTCCCTAACTCACTCCCTCTCTGAATCTTACTCTCCTCATTACAGAAAGCCCCAACATCTCCCAGACCATCTCTCTCTCTGCCAGTGCAGGATTGTTCCCTAAAGCATATTTTCCATTGCTTTGTCCAGTCTAATTTTAATTTTTACACATCCTTTTCCGTGAAAGTTGATCCCCATCTTTAGCTTAGTTCAACCTAATACCAAAATAAAACAAGAAATAGGTATGTTTTTAGTGCTCAAGTTTTCACTCCCACCGAGACTTTCCAGAGAGGACCCTCCCACCAGCCTATTTCTCTTACTCACTCACTGGCATGTGCTGTTTAAGGGCTGGCTGGACAAAGCAGGTATTTGCCCTTCCTGGGTGCGGTGGGGAGCAATGGGAAGTGACTCTGGCCGCTAAATATTTATTACAGTGTGGTGGGATGTAATAACTCCATTGCATTTAATTTTAATAGGATTCAGTGGCTAAATACAGGCATGCTGCATTAGACATACATACTTCCAAGTATCCTGGTATGGCTCTTTATCTGAATACAGCTCTCTCAATCTCATTAAGGCCGCTTTTGAGCACCTTCTAGCAAGAAGTTCAGTCAACTTCTGTGTGTCAGCCTCACCAGTTATTCCTGAGAGGGTCAGTAAATACACTTTCATGGGTGACATTAACCCCGGGGGGAAAAACTGCCCCCAAATCTTTCTAATTAGAGCACTGGGTCATGGCAAAAACTGCTCCTCAGGAGGTATCCAGCAGAGATTGGTTAAGGTCACCACAGACTGTCAGAATCAACCAGAATTGAAGGACTTTACCCCAAGTGAGTGAAAGGGTTACTGGACAAGCAGCATGGGAGTGAGAGTCAGACAGCCTGAATGGACAGCACATACAGTCACAGAGCTCTGTTTAACTGGGGCCTGGTGGGAAAAATAGAGCAATGGGGCAGGCCCTTTTCAGATCCACAATAGCATGAGTTGCCAGCAGAGTTCACTAGGTAAGAGTCTTGGCTGCATTGGTCAGTGTATTGATTCTGGCCCGGGGATGAGGTAACTGGACGCATTCAGAATGCCTGGCAGCCAGCTGAGAGAAACACATACAACAACCACGAACAAAGTCATCTTCCTTCCCTGCACCGACACGACCCTCTTTCTCCAGAAAGCCACAGGTTCCTGCAGATCCTTCATTTAGCACCTGGGAGGAATTCTGATGCCATCTGCCATACACAGTTCAATTGCAAGGCTCAGGCTAAGTCTACACTGATAGTGGCAAATTCGCCGCTCTCAGTCTGATCTTCTGGGTTCGACTGAGTGGTCTGTCAAGACCAGCTCAATTGATCTGAAGTTCAATTTAGTAACTCCAGCCCTGGAAGAAGAGTACCGCTGATTCAAAGGGACGGCATTTCTCTTTCACCCAGCACAGTGGAGACAGAGAGGTAGAGAATTGAAGGGAGTTATTTTACATAGTGTATCTCCCATCGACTGCCGCTGAAAATGGAGGCAAGTAACAACGAGGCCCTCAGAGTTACCTTGCAAGTAATCAGGGATGTTGTCTGCACCATGCATAAAACTGGGAACCCTCTGCCAAGAGCGTAATAAACCATGTTCCTTGCAAGTATTAGTCCATTTACATTTAACTAGCAAGTTCCAAAGGGGTAGCTGTGTTAGTCAATTGCAGAGAAACAAACAGAGTCCTGTGGCACTCTTAAAGACTAACAGATTTATTTATCGTATGAGCTTTCGTGGGAGAAAATCCCACTTCATCAGATGCTTTGAAGATGGAAAACTTACCGAACGGGAGGAAATTTAACTAGCAGTATATCAAAGGACACAAATAAGGTAAAATCAAGCTAAAGCCTTGACATTCATGAAAGATGTAAAGAAAGGCAAAAGGCATAGGGTCTAGTAGAAACAACAACTGTAAGTTGAGCACCTCCTTAATATCCCACAGTGCACTTATTTTGTAATTAGTGCACATTAGACAATGCCTCCTTCTGCAATTTACATTATGGTAATTAGCTAGACAGCTGTCTCAGGACCAAAGGAGAACTATGTGACTTGTTATATTGAAGCAGGCAACATGCTGTCACTATTATTATTTATTATATATTGCAATAGAATTCAATTCTCTTGGTTTTAAAAAATGCTAGCCTTAAATCTATATCAATATCTCTATGCTCAGATTGTTAGAAATGCACATACAGAAATGTGCACCAATTATTGCAACTGCACATGCAATGCAAGCCAAGGTAATTCCTCATGTATTTAGACAGTCAGTTGGTCATATGAGGAAAACAGTTACCATGATTACATTCACAAGCAACTTGTTCATTTCTATTCACGTACATCATTGTAGGGGCAAATTGTACAAATCCAGCCCTTCACGGGAAAAGTAAAGGATGCCCATATCATGTATCTTCATTTAGAAGCCAGGGCTGCTTTTAAATTCTATTACTTTACCCTGCAGCATGCACAGTAAAGTGTAATTATTAAAGATGGACGGCTAAGAAATAAATACATTTGGCTTTGACTAACCTCTTTTCATTGAAAAATATGCTTTGCTGTCAGCTAACAAGTAACATTTGAAAGGTTGCCTAAAATGAAAAATGCACTGATCTGGGCCTCTGTGCTCCGGTTAACAGACTAAGAGTGACATCCTGGCTTCATTGAAGTCAATGGGAAAACTGCAACAAGCACAATTGAAATCACCTGGGATTAGAGGACAGTATATTTCCTAGGCTATTGGATTACTAAAGGGAAAGAGACCCAGCTTCCAAGTCTATTACGGCACAAATGTGTGGAGTGCTGTATGTTAGGGTTAATGGCTCACAGAGTCCCAGATGAAATGAAAGACACCGTAAACCAAACAGTAGCATACACTGTAACATGTTTCTGATGTCAGTGATTTTGAAAGAGAAAGCACGTGCGTGCAAGAGAGAACAGGTTTTTTTGTAGGACACAGATGAATCTAGAGCTAAACTGAGTGAGTTACCTGGTCATCAGGGAAGGATGAAAGGACCAGGATGAGGATCATGCTGGAGCTCAGTGAATCCTGGAAGCAAGAGAAAATTGAAGGGCTCAACAGAATTAAGAAAAACAATGCTATGGAGTCTCACAGGATTCATAGGCCAGTTCTAACAATTGCCACAGTAGAAATGACTTGTTTAACTCAAAACAGCAGATCTCAGACTTGCAGTTATCAGAAGCAAGAGAGAATGTTTCTCTTATAGACATCAGCACTCTGCCTCAGGCAATCAGGGACTCTAAACTGAATTCTATTGCTCTGTAGCAACACTGCATGCAGAGAGTCAGAGGAGAAGAACACTCTGCCACAGGGCTGATCAGTGCTGGAGGAAAAAAATCCCCAATACTTCATAAATATGTAATCTTTGATTGATTCAATCATATTTAGCCTCTGACATTCATGAAGCTTTGGAACTTGCCTGAATGATTCAGTCAAATACATATTTTCACCTCTGTTAAAGTATCAGGTCACAGTTATATCTGTAATATCTATATGACAGAGAACAACCACATGCAACTTGGGTTTTGAAGTTTGGATACCATGTATTAAGATCAAATAGTGAATAATGCAGAGACTTGTCATTCATATGCTTGTAATATTCATGGGATATTTTAAAATACCAAATAGATGTTTCATTAATAATATTCTGAAAATACTTTAAGATGTAACAAATATGCCAAAATCCACATGTGCATTTAGAAAATTGTATTTGATCAGCTCTACTTTATAATAAATCAATAATAATTGTGGGGCGGAAGTGTGAATGTTATTTCTGTGAAGAAAAAAGCAGCCTGAATTTAAGGACAAGATATAAATGCTGGAACAACAATGTCTATTTAAAATTAGAACTGAATTAGTGATGTAGGTTTCATGTAAACTCCAAGGAGTAAATTCTCCCTTTGATCCATGCATGAAACTTCCATTTAGAAAAGCATTGTCAGGATAAAAATGATATATTTAAAAGAAATTCCTTATCAACCATACTGCTAATAGCAATTTATCTTTGTTAAACTCAGACACATTTTTTAAAAAAAGTCTAATTGACTTTTTATCAATTTATACTGTTTTTCTTACTTTTTATTTGCATTTCCTTCAGCCTAAGCAGTGAAACTAGATTGCTGATGTAAGCCAGTGGAGGATCAGTCCCAGAAAGTGAAAAATAATTAGAGTACCACTGAAGTCAACAGGCCTATATACCAGTTTACATCCGCTAAGATCTGTCTCTCTGTAGTAGACAAATTTACTAACTGGGACATTAGGCTTCCAGCTCTGCCTGGCATTTAGATTAAATACAAAATGTTATCACTGCAATAAAACCTAACCAGGAAAACACTTCCAGAGAAGTCACATTAGACTTTGTAAAATTTGTTAAAGGATTACATTTTTGGACCTGAAATTTCCTGGTTTTATTCCTTGCCTTTTAATGCTAAAGGGAATTAGAAAAGAGCACTAAAAGGATATTAGTCTTCATAGTTTGATCCCTACAGTCAAAATAATTTTCCCTATGCCATGCTTCCAATAGGACGGATCACTTAATGATCCCCTGTCCTATTCATTCCTCTGAAGAAACTGGCATTATCCACTGTCCAAAGAGAGGATATTGGGCTAGATGGACCATTGGTCTGACCCTCTATGCCATTCTTATGTTCTTATGCTTCTGTGACGGCGATTCTTCTGTCCCCACCAGTTAATGAATCACTGATGACTGCTTGGGACTCTCCTGTGCTGTTTACTAACTGAAGTACTTCACTAAACCAATCAGAGTTTATCTTTTCTGACTTTCAAGAATAAGATTTATTGGAATATCCCAAGGCTCAGCATGCTTTGATATAAATGTGACCTTTAAAGCAATATTAGTATGCGTGTGTGCACATGCAGGGTATTACATCAAAATATATTTTGACATTTCATGATGTCCTTTAGAGATGAAGCCTTTTTACATGTATAAGGATTCATCTAAGTAAGACAAAAACAGCAGCCTCCCTTCCAATGGCAGTTTATGTGTCATCTTCAAGTTAACAAGAAATCAAATAAGGTAAATTGCTTCAGCGAGCAATATCCCATTCTTTGATTTTCTTAGGGTTTCAATATTTTTTGCCTCAGAGAGAAGACGATCCCACCTCTATCACCTGATCTGCATCAAAAACTTAGGTCAACCTAGCTACATCACTCAGGGCTGAAAAATTTCACTCTCTGGACAGTGTAATTAAGTCAGTCTTAACCCAGTGTAGATGGAAAATCATCCTGTTGACCTAGCTACTGCCTGTTAGGTGGATTAACTAAGCAACAGTAGAACACCTTCCATCAATTTAGGAAGTGTCGCTATATATGATAGCACTGTAGTGCTGCAGATTAGGCACGCTCTCATTCTCTGTCTTAGTCCGACAGCTTAATGAGTTTCTCATCACTGACAGAACCTGGCTCAGGTTTACCACTGTCTTCCTTCTGGGACAGCAAAATATACTGATTGGTGGCAGTAAAACAGAACATTGCAATTTAGTCCAATGGTCTCAGATTTAAGTGACCCATAGCTGAGCCCTTCTAGGGCAACCAGCTGGCTGTTATTTTAAGAGACAGATCTTGTTTGTTCACTGTTCCCTGTACTATCTCATATCAATATAGGCTGAACTTTGCCCCTTATTTTAGAAATAACTGTTCAAAGGATCTCACACATGCCTGATTTTGTGTGACAAAACCCAAAGAAAAAACCCAAACCATTGTGAGGTGCAGCTACTTTTTTATCTGTACAACGTCTAGCACAATGGGACCCTGAGTCAGTTTCCTAGGAAATACCATAATATGCATAATAAGATCTTTGCTATTCTTTTCAAACTCTTATCCGTTATTATCTTATAGATACTCATCTTAAGTCCTCTGCTTACACAAAAGTCCTTGGCATCGTTCTGTGTCTACACAGTGCCTAGCACAATGGGGCTGTAATCCATATCTTGGGCTTCAAGGCAATTCAAAGAAATAATAAATGATGGTGATGATGAGGATGAGGCTCTGGGAAAACTGAAGAGACATTCATTCTTTCTAAACAAGAAGTGATTCATTCTAGGGCAAAGATCTCTCTTTCTACCATACCACGTGTGGTTTATTCTGGAGTTGAGAGGCAAGCTGTAAAACTCATTTCCTTGAATCATCACCAATTGTCATTCAACAAGCCCATTGTATTGTCCGTTGCTATTTATGAACATCCAAATCTAACTATTTACATCTGAATTCATTAACAGAATTTAGCTTACATCGGAACACTCTTATTTTTATAGTAGTATTATCTGAAGGATTGGCCAGTCTTTCGGTAATTAGTATGTTTATGAGATGTGATCAAATATATACAGACAATGAAATGAAACCTTCTTGAATGTCCCCAGCGTTTTTTGATTTTGAAGCATAACATCACACAGACAGCCTTGACTTTCTGCAACAAGCGCTTAGGCTAAGGGATGACAATGGGGATGAGAAATGTGGGGGGAGGGATTGAAAACATCAAGAAGGGAGAGGAATTATTTAGGTGAGAACATAAAGGTAGAATTAAGAGTAATGGAATTAAAGTAAAAAGGGGAAAATGTAAATTGAACATAAAGAAATTTTCCAGGGAAATAATGGAAGCTTCATCATTTTGGATGCTAAAAAAGTACAACAGGGAACCTTGGTATTGAGCTATACTGGGAGACTTAACCGGCTTTTCCAACTCTAATTTCTGGAGTTCTTTGAACTACCAAAGCATGAAGGCCCAGACTTTCAGCTGGTGTAAATTGGCTCCTTTGAATTCAGTGGAGCTATCCCAGTTGGTGTAAACTGGCCACCTGACTAGATATCTTTTGGAGATATTGAGAGACAGCATGCTGATAGTGAAGGAATGTGCAATATCCTTTTATGCTCTTGGTTTCCACTATTGCAAATGACTTAAAACAGGGCTTGGTGGGTCTTTCCCCTTAACCTGGCAGATGGGCCAGGTAATTGAAAAATTCTACGGTTAGGAAATTACATTTAAAATAACATGAAGGTAGAATGGCAAGAAATAAGAGAAGACTGCAAATTCTGTGTAAATGCGGATGCTCTCTCCTCTTTAGATATGTGTACAGAAAGAAAAGATGCAACAATGTGGGAGGAGAATTTGGGGCATCAGTTGTCCTATCTGGGTATCAGTCAAATACAACCTCTGAATCTCTTTGTCCTGTATTTCATGTATCTTCTAGTGAAAGTCACTTCGAACAGGCCGAATCCCTCCCTGTCCTCAGCATGTCAGACTGACTGAGCTAGCCGCCAAACTTGCACCCTTCCTGGGGGGTGGCTTTATTATACTGCTCAGCAACACTCACACAGCATAATCCCTGCCTAAACTTTTTCCCTGAGCTGGACTGTTCCGAAAGTACTTTACTCTAGCTCATTCCTCCACCCCTCCTTTGTATCATGGTTAGGCTAATTAGAAACACCAGACAACATGATTCATCAGTAATTACTCTGAATCTTAATGGAAGGTCTTAGCACCTGAGTCTAGGGTGAATGATTAGAAGACCTCCAGTTTCTACAGAGACCTGGGGAAGTCACCCAAACTGCAATAAATCACATACTTTTCTGTGCAAAGTCAAACCAGCTCTGTTCACAGTTCAGACAGGGAAATACAAGGATCAACTACATAAAAATTTCAAACACTGTTTGGGTCAGAGAAGCCCATGGGTACAGCATCCAGCAATGTGGTCTAGTGGATAGAGCACTGAACTGGGACTTTGAAGACTTGAGACTGAACCTCAGTTTCCACATCTATAAAATGGAGATAATGCTACTGGCCTCCTTTATAAAGCTCTTGTGATCTATTGATGAAAAGCATTATGTCAGTGCTAGGAAAAAGGATCTGAATCTTCTAAGTGCCAAGCCGATCCTGTGAGGTGAAGAATGCTCTCAGGACATGGACACAATGCAAATCCACTGGCTATTTGTGACTCCTGGATTAAATAAGAATGTCTTTGACCTACATTTTTATCTTTTCATTTTTTGTAAATATTAACTCTGATTTGGCATGTGAGATTTGTTCTGGAGCAATGTTTTAAATTGTTGTTATTTGTGAAGGGGGCGGGGAAGAGGCAAATTTGAATTCCCCTCCTTCTGAAATAGAAAACACTGACAATTATTATAATCTGCTATTTTTTAAGATTCTATGATGTGCTGGGTATTTCCAGTCACTTATCAGCACTAGTGAACCCTCATGAGTAATCATTCCAAAATGCTTTTAAAGTAAAAGATGAGACAAATCATGGACCCAACTGATCTATGTGTTAGCCTTGTGAACTTGGCTTGGAAAGAAAAACTTCCCATTTTGGTAACTCTTCATCTCTCCTTCCAACTTTACCATAGCAAGGCTCTTAACTCCCATCTGCTCGACAGAGGTGTTGTAATACATGCTTATCAAAACACAGAGATTTAATTGGGACACTACAGGTACCAACTCCAGGAAACACAAGCAGGATACATTTCCTGATAAGCCCCTGATCAGTTACAACAAGATGATAACATAAAGGAGAGCAACGTACTAGCAAGTTAAAGATACTTTAACATCTACTGAGGGAAGTGCCTCTGTACTGATCAGAGCTGTACTTCACTAAGAATGTGGTTGCATTATAGGGGCAAAACACTGTCGGTTAAATAATCTTCCTTTGTGAGGCTGCTTTTTTAGTGTTACTGAACAGCATCTTCCCAATATGTAATTCATGAATACAATGTATCACAGCTGCTTCCTCTGGCCAATAAAACACGGCTTAGTTCTGCCTTCTGTAGTTGTAAATCATTTTGCCTAATTAATCCATTTTGCCTAATTAATCATAATTAAGTGCTGTAGGAAATCTCTTGATCTCAATTATCTGTTTATTTAATTATAATAACATACTGTACTGTGTCCTCTGTTTGACAGGATGTTCTGCACACCAGTTCCATCCAGCAAATAAAAGGGTTAATTGGTTCTCAGAATAAACACAGAGGCTAAATTGGAGTCCAAGTCAGTTACTGTGTTCATATTAGCCAGAAATGCTTGGAGTCATTCATCATTAGCTATTCTTACTGTTACTGCTTATACCATATAGAATATTGCCTACCACTAAGGGGCCCTGATCCCTCTCAGCTCTACTGCAATAAATAAATAATAAGAATAATATACAGGAATAATCTTAAATAATATGGATGATCACAAAAGGAGATACAGAGATTGATGTCCAGAAAAGATTTGTGAAGATAAAGATATAGGTTGGCTGGGATAAATATGCACTGGCATCTCTAAACAGGGGTAGACTGGTCCAGATGGAAGGCGTATGAGTTAACAAAGGTACTATCTAAGGTTGCATCTGCACTAGTAAATTAAGTCGACATAAGCAGGCTTAAGTCGACTTAATTTACTCTGCGTCTACACTACAGTTTCCTTAAGTCAACTTAAGCAGCAGCGGAAGTCAACTTAAGGAAATTTTAAGTCGACTTAATAAGACCTGGTTTTAAGTCGACTTACTGGTAAGTCGACTTTATTAAGTCAACTTAAACCAGTGTAGATGCAGATTAGCCCCAAGTTGACCTAAAGGGTCTCAAGGGCTCCCCACTGACCTCCCTCCCAGGGTGCCTGGCACAACCAGAGCCTGGCGTGCCCACCCACTGGGCAGGACACAGCCCTGCCCACCCCACTCCTGTACCCTGCCCCTGTCCCTGTCCTGCTCAGCCCCCATGGACCCTAATACAATGGGAAAGATGCTGAGCTCCCTGGCACTTTTGGAGGGATGCCCGGGGAAGGGGGGCACCTTTTGGGTGCCCCTCTTCCCAACATGCCACTCCCAGGTCCACCTAGCCCCTGCAAGTCAACTTAGGCGTCCAGTGTGGACGCTCTAAGTTGATTTGGCATGGTCAACTTTAAGTTGACCTAAATTTACAGTGTAGACATGCTAAGTCAACTTAACAAGGTCAACTTAAAGTCGACTTTGTTAAGTCAACTTAGCAAAGTCGACTTATTTGAACAAGTGTAGACATAGCCTCTGATATTTCTCAGTCTGGGCCTTACAAATTCCTTGGAATAATAGAATTGTTGGAGTTATATGATAAGAAGTGAAAGAATTGAGGAAAGAATATAATAGACTATTAAGAACTATTCTAAAGACAAAACTCAACTTGAAGAATTTGATCTGAGCCATTAATACATAGGGGATACCAGTAGTACAGTATACCTCGGGAGAGATCAAGTGAAATCAAGAGAAGAATTAAAAATTTGATACCCAAACAAGAAAGCTTACCTGGCCAGATGTATATCCCAGGATGTGATGAAAGAAAGTTTTTTTATTTGTTGAGGAAGCAATTGACAATGAAGACTATAATGTCAAAATCTATGAGCCAGAGTAAAAGATCATCTGGCTGCAATAACAAACAATGGTCAAATGTGATCCCAGGCCAAGAAAGCATCAAGGATAGAGATGAAAATTGCTAAAGAAACACCTGAAATGTTTACAGAAAAGTAAATATATAGATAGTGATGAAGACAGCTCAAACTCATTAGTGATTGAAAATGAACAGACTCATGGTTTGTAGAAAGATAACTCAAAAAAGAGGCAGAGGGTCTCATTATATGTACAAGAGCAGTCCTTAAGGGTTAACTATGTTCAAATGACCCGTTCAAGAACAAGTTCAGAAGTACAATACCCAATCTGCAGGAGACAGCGCTCCGAGTTGATTGTCAGGATTTACAGGGAACTCGGGGATACATTTTAAATGTTTAATGATCCTGTGTGTTGTAAAGGCTAGTTGTAAAAAAAAAATAGTTACAATGTAATTCTGAGGGTTAATAATAATATGGTGTTGGGCAGCTAAAACATACAGCCTGTCCCTGTCTATAAGTGTACAATCTAAAGGTCTGATCCTGAAAATCTTCACTCAAGCAAACTGTCCTATCTCTGCCTTCCTCAGTCACATTATTGAAAGTGAGTCTGACTCTTTATCCACTTACATTGGTGCAAAAATGGCTAAGCCCCTCAAAGTCAACCCTGTTACATCTGTGTAAAGCTGGTGAGCGAGCAGAATCAGGCCCAGTGTACTACTGTCTCTTGCAGAAAAGGAGTTCCCCTGTCCTGTGGGCTGCCTGTGCTAACACTGCTGGAATGACATGAAACTTGAGAACCTGAGCTGTAAAACAAACAAAGCCAGTGTTTCCCTAGGCAGATGCTCAGATAGTTGTCCTGTGTAAAAAGGAACAGAACTCCAGTTGCTAGTGACTTTTCTGTGGAATTCTGCTGTTTCTTTGCATTTTTTTCTAAAAGCCATGCTGATTATTTGCATTAAGTCAGTCATGAGATGACCTGACTGACCTTAAAAGAAAATGGACTCAGCAAAAATTGACAAATAAAACTCTTGCACAATGTCCGGTCTAAGCAAAAGCAGTTAGTTAGTCTGTTAGTCCATCTACACTGGCAACTTAGCATCTGTTAGCGTCTACACTGGCAACTTAGGTCAACTTAAGGAGGCTTAAGTCAACCTAAACAAAGCCACATCCACACTGGGCTTTTATTAAGTCGACTTAAGCATTTCCTTAAATCAACTTAAGGAAAGCTTAAGTTGGCTTAATAACACCTGGTTTTATGTTGACTTAAGCCTTAAGTCAACTCCTTAAATTGACTTAAAGCCAGCGTGGACAGGGATTAGCGCCTAAGTCAACCTTATTAAGTTGACTTAAAGCATTACGTCGACTTAATAAGGGCGACAAGGGGCTATAGCTACACTAGAAAAGTTAAGTCGACTTTGTTAAGTCGACTTAATAAGGTCAACTTTAAGTTGACTTCAAGTCGACCTTATTAAGTCGACTTAATACAGTCGACCTAACTTTTCTAGTGTAGACATAGCCCAGGAGCTTGGGGAGCCAGGTTTCGATGTCACTGAATAGCTAGACTGAGGTTAATTGCCAGCAACCACGGGAATAAACCCATGGAAGGTGTGAATGAAAAAAACCTACACACCAAATTCAAGTGTTGCCCCTGTGGATATAGAAATCGCATGTGATGTTTGCTCCAGTGCTTTTGCTTTTATCTGAGCGAGACTCTCATTTGACATTAAGTGAACACAGAGCAATGTTACTGACACACAGGTGACTTAAATCCTAGTTCGTACGTAATAACAGACGGCACAGAACTGATTTATGTTCATGATTTTATTCATGGGAAAATGCAGTTTTGAGTAAACCAAAACTTTTGGCAAAAATTTGAAAATGTGTATTGAATTTGGCAGAGTTTTAGCCAAAAAAAATGTTTTTAAATTTCAAAAAAGTCTAAATGTTTTCTTTCAACATTTTCAAAATTAAAATTTCATTTTTCATTTCAAATGATGTTTCATTTGGAAACTTGCCTAAATTTAACCCCCCAACCTCCACAAAAAACACAAACTAAAACCCCAAAACAGGGTAGATCTTAATTTTTGAGGTAGAGCTTAACTTTTCAGAAATTTGGTTGGGCCCATGTGCAAGGTTCTGGTTTGCAGCCATCTCCAATTACAACCATTTTGTTAGGATGTACTTGTGTTTGGAATCAGTTTCACACAGTTACAATACCATAAGTATGTAGCTGTAGCCATATCAGTCCCAGGATATCAGAGAGACATGGTGGGTGAGGTAATATCTTTCATTTGACCAACTTCTGTTGGGGAGAGAGACAGAGCTTTTCCTCAGATCTGGGAAAAATACTTAGAATGTCACAGCTAAATCCAAGATCTACTTTCAAAAGACAAGCCTGAGAGCTTACATTCAAAATTTTGCTAAGACACTAAAAATCAGGATCTTAATAAAGACACTACCCCCCTTTTTTGTCCTATGGTTACCGGGGTGTTAATGGACCACTTCACCTTGAATGGTGACAAGTTCCAAAGGGGTAACTGTATTAGTATAGTTCAGCAAAACTAACAAGGAGTCCTGTGCAGAGGCGGCCTTAGCCTATCTGGGGCCCTAGGCAAAGGCCCATTGCGTGGCCCCCATAGGGTTTCCTCGCACCGGCCCCGGCCACCCCCATGGCCCCAGCATTCCACTGGGGGCCCTGAAACCCATCCCTGTGGCCCTGGTGCCATGCTGGGGCCCCTGAAAACCTCAAAAAGCCCCCCCTCCACGCTTCCCGCACCCCACCGGCGGCCTCCATCCCACAACGACACCAGTTCCCCATGGCCAGCTCCCTCAGCAGTGTGGCACCTTGCCGGGGGCCCCGAAACCAGCCTTGGTGCCCTGCTGGGGCTCCCAATTCCCCCACTGCCATCCCAGAGAGCGAGGGGTCTGCCCCCCTGCTGCCGCCGCCCCCCCCCCCCCCCCCCCCCCCCCGCTGTCTTCAGCAGCAAGCGACAACCCAAAGGCAAGGGGCGAAAGTGCGGAGTGCAGCAGAGCTGGGACTGGTTGGGCGGAGCAACCAGCCCAGGGGCAGGGTGGAAGTGTGGAGCCCGGCCTCTGGGCCAGCCCGCTCTGCCTCCCCCCCATGCTGATTGACTCTGGGCCCTGACTCCCACAGCGATAGCCCTACACCCCGTTTCCCTCCCTCCCCCCCGCTGCTGGCCCCCACTGCCCATCATGTGTTCCGCAGGACAGGAGGAGGCAGGCGCAGTTTTGGGGGTAGATGAATGGGCCCCTGACTGCTTGGGGGCCCTAGGCGGCCGCCTGCTTCGCCGACCCCAAAAGCCGCCTCTGGTACTGGGGCACTTCTAAAGACTAACAAATGTATTTATCACCTGAGCTTTCGTGAGCATAATCCCACTCGGTCAGCTGCTTGAAATCATAGGACAGGACTCCACAGGACTCCTTGTTTGTTTCACCTTGAATGGTTCCTTGGAATAGATGCTATTTATGCTAAACTATCCGTTTGATCTTGTATTTAGCTGAGATGCTCTAAAGGCAGGGCTACACTTAAAATGCAGCAGTGGTGCAGCAGGAGTGCTTCAGGGAAGATGCTACATATACCACAGACAGGAGGGCTTCTCCCTTCAGCGTAGGTCCTTAACTTCTGTGAGATGCGGCAGCTCTGTCAACAGGAGAAACCCTTCTGTCAACAAAGCACCATCTACACCAGGGGTTAGTGTGGTTTAACTGTGTCATTCAGGAGTAAGAGGGTTTTTACACCCTTGAGCAACATAGTTGTAGTGATCTAATTTCCTAGTGCAGACCTGGTCTTAGTATCTTCCCGAGACCTGAGGAGGAGCTCTGTGTAGCTCAAAGGCTTGCTTCTCTCATCAAAAGAAGTTGGTTCAATAAAAGGCATTATCTCAGCCACTTTGTCCCTCTAAAACCATAAGTAAACAGAGTCAAAGCAGCATTGTAGGAAACAAGTTCTACTGTGGATTGTATGGGAGGTTCCTATGCATTGATTAAAACTTGGCTTCTGTTTTCACAATGAAATATTTACTGTGCACCAGTACAATTCATTCTCCTGCAACAGGTTTTCAATACCTCCATATTATTCCCTTTTTTTCCGTTTATAGAGTTCTTTGTGATCAGGTTTTTTTTCTTTTTTTACTTTACCACCAAACATCTTCATGGACTTGCTGCTGCTTCTTGTATTGACCAAAGAGGTCTGACTTCACAGCAAACCTCTAGAAATGCAGGACACTTTCTTTTTGCAGGTTAGTGGACAGGTGAGACGAACCTGGGAGATTCAAGAATGAATATTGGGGAGGGGGAATCCCTCCAAAGCAGCATGATGTGTTCACTCACATGTCAAGATTCAGCTTCATTTGGGGAGAAAATCCAGCTGGCCCAAAGCCCTCTAGCATAAATGCTGATTCTCCAGTACATATGGCAGTACCATTCAAAGAGCTATGACAATGATACTGTTTATAGCTCTGAAAATGGCGCTGCCATCTGCACCATGCATGTAGCAGTTCTGACCACCAGGAAGCGAGGATTCTGCAGAGGGACAAGTTTTTCACCTGTTCTTCTGCTATGCTAAGGTGTGGCTATGACGCATTGCGACCCCTGGAAGTTGGAATGAAACAAAATGACAGTGGGAAACGTGACTGACTGACTGAGAAGACCCTTCTCCCTCTATTCTGTGTGAAATATCACCCTTCCGAGCTCCTGTTCTGGTTGTCTGGAGAAAGGGATGATGGGTGACACATAGTGTGTATTCTTTTCCAGTCAACACTGCAGCTGGCATTGAGGGTCGGATGGCAACGCTCCAGTTAGCCATTCTGGGCAGTGATCCTGCTGTAAGGGCATTGATCATACAGAGCCTCTCTTTTACCATGCACTCTAGCAGGAAGGAAGGGGCATTTCTCTCTCTTTCACCCCTCTCTAATATATTGACAACTTCTTGTTTTTCCTTTTCTGTTCAGGCAGCCTCAAGGTGCTGGGTGGATGTGTTCTCCATTCTATTTCTTTGACTAACATGGTTAGTAAATGCTGCACAATATTTGGACAATCCTTCACGCCCCCACACAAAAGCATTCATGGCGTGTGACACCCACAACAGTACCAACGGAGTAAATCAGCAGGCACCATTTCTCCAACTAATCCCCTTGAGCTGCTGGTGAGGAAGTGTTGATAATCTTATTGTCCTCTTGAACAGGAAGCCAGGGCTCAGCTGTATCATTTGCAGTTGCTTCTCAGTAGCCTACATGAGAGCTGAATTCTGCCTTGATGACACCATTTGGAGACGGTAAGTGTGTTTGTACCTCTGTTGCCCAAGCAACTTCCGGAGCAATTGCTGTGTGATGGGGAGCTCCTTGTAGCAAATACAAGAGTACATCCCTCCCACATTAAAGGACTCTTGAAAGTGGGAAAAGAGACAACACAGAAGTGGGAGCCTTCATTCCTTGCAGTGGCATCTAACCTGCAGGCTTCCAAAGTGACTTTATTAAGGAGGTTTGTATTGGATTATGGCATGAGATACAAATATTTTCCCTGCTCCATGCCCTTTGATTTTTAAACAAAAGTATCTGAAGCCAACCGGTCACTACAGGGAGGAGACACGGGCTTTCCTGCCAAGGCATGCAAACTCCAGGGTCAGCAGGAGAGAAGCTTGAATGGCTCTGCTTAAGCCTCAGGTCTACCTAATAAATGATGTTCCTCTCCCCAGGGCAGCCACACAGGCTATCCTCAAGAGGGGGAAAGGGAGAAGCTGAAAAACTGCCCCCAGTTATAGCTCTCTGAATCTTTGCCCCCAGCCCAGGTTAGAGGAGCCTGAGAGCTGCTGTAATTTGTGCCAGCTGGCAACAGTCTCCAATGGGATAACCAGAGCCCTCCAAACCCCTTATGTGTCCCTGCATGTGGACTGATAGGAGGGTGGCACAGAAGCGGGCGATGCTGGCTCTGTGCTCATTGGAAACTCCCCATGCAAGAGAATCCCCAAGAGAGAATTTGCTGACTGGTTTTTGCTTCCTGGTGTACTGCCCAACTGGCACGAAGGATGCAGAACAGGACAGAATCTCCCTGAGTATTGACTTTGCCTTCTTAAAATACTGCATTTAACCCTCAGGCTGAAAAAGGATCTGGATAGGTGTGATTCTGATGCATGCTGAACATTTGCAAGTCCCACTGAAACCCGAAGGAGGGACTCAGGATCAGGTCTTTAGTGAACTGCATCTACGCTTACTACCAGGTTATACTAGGCCACGTGGGCAAAGACGTTCGCTACAAGGTACATTTTCACCTCCAAAGGGGTAGCCGTGTTAGTCTAGGCCAGCCAAGAAAACAAGGAGTCGTGTGGCACTTTTAAAGACTAACCAATGTATTTATCGCAGGAGCTTTCTTTGGCGAAAATTCCACGTCATCAGACACTTTTCACCTCCGGTTTCACAAGCCATGATTCCTTCCTCAGTAACTCTGATTTTAGAGAGAGATTAATGTAAGGGCTAGCAAGTATTTTAGGAAGCACATTTGCCTTTCAGAAATACAAACTACTTCATTTTCCACCGACAGAGCAATTTAAAATGCATTAAAGAATGACCCCAAATGAAAAGAAAAAGCTCTGTGTGGGTTGGAACATGAATTTCTGACTAAAATGAATCACATCCTTCTTTTAGAGACTTGGAAAGTTCCTTGGTAAGTTCAGGGAATATTCTCAAGCCGGGTGCAGTACTTTCCAGCAAATAGTTGCTCTGGACTACACTCATCCTTCCAGACCCCAGGCTCCATTAGACAGGGTTTCTGTTCTCTGAGCACCTAGAGCTATTCTATATAAATAAAATATACAGAGGGCAGATCTGTAACAGCCCCTTTCTTCAGCTCTGGCTATGCAGAGGAGCCATAAAGCTGCCTTAACCAGCAAGCAGATGATTTTCCTGGTGACTCCTCCACACATTGAATCACTGCCCCTTGCTGCAACTAATGCAGGCAGCATGCTGTTCTTGATGTTACGATGTTTTAGGGACCCGATCAGTCCTCGACTTGCCCAGGGTTGAGGAGCAAAAAGAGTTTAAAGCCAGGGTCCAACTCTTGACTCACACCACAGTGGTGTAACTGCACTTGCTTCACTGGAGTTCATCCTGGGTTACAGCGGATGTAGTCAAGGAAGACCCAGCTTCACTGTTTCTGTTTTAGCTGTTTAAAGGGATGCAGCACAAAATCTGCCCTGCTTTGTTTTTGCTATTCTTTTTTCTTAATTTCAACTCATAGTCAAGGAAAAATTAAACTAGGAAAACAGCCCTCATTCATCCTGAGACACAAAAGTACTATTCGTACATTCCCCCTTGCAGAAATTCCATACCACACAATTAACTAACCAACCCTTTTTTTGGTGCTACCCGTACTCCAACACCACTAAAACTCATGGAACAGATCAAGAAGTGAACATTCATCCCTACGTACAGTTACAAATAAACACACGTGTTCATATGCACCCTGACCACATTCTCACCACTTGCACACCCATTTAGATCCAGGCTGCATGACTGTCACACCTTAGATACAGTCACAAAGAACCGCTGATAGCCATGTATGCACATCATTTACACACAGACCATATACACAGAAAGATTTAATTTGGGGAAACATTTGGGTCTCCTGGTTTCATTTCTTTTCCTCTCTCTGTCTTTTTTTTTTTTTTTTTTTGCTAGTTCCAACTGATCAGTTTCTACCAGAATTATTTGTGTCCACAGGTGACCCAAAATAGGCTTCACCAATTTGCACCAAAAATCCCATTGGGGCTGAATGTTGTTTTCTATTAAAGATGAAGTTAAATATAACCTTCAGCCACAGCCTTCATCCTATCTGCAGTGCATATTTTGGCTTGATGAACCTCTAATTATTTCCCACCGGGACCTTAAACCCAAGACACCTGTTTCCTTGGTCACGACAACGAAGCAACCTTATAAAATGTCAGGCAGCCAAAAAATAGTAAATTTCCCCTCCCCCAACCAACCTCTTCCACTGACACCTTTCCTGCCTGTCACAGTTAATCAATTCATCATAACTAGATATCTTGGAACAGCTAATTTCCTTCTGGCTGAATCACTTGGTGCAGAGATTGCCTTGACAACCTAAATGTTTTTCTGTGTCAGGGCCTAATCAAAGTGATGACTTGGAAGACTGTGACAAATCAGGGCTGGTTTTGACAACAGCAAATTGTGAAATATGTTTCTCCTTTTAACTCCGGTCCTCACAGTGCAGTTGGCAAGAGAGCAACCCAGCACAGGAGTCTGATGAAGCTACTTGGCCGGATTCTCAACTGGTGTAAACAGAGGCAGCTCTACAGAAGTCAATGGGTTTATGCTGATTTTGCACCAGCAGAGGATCTGGTCCATGTAAATTCTATTCCCTTCTCTGTATCCTTCCGCCAACCATCTTCCCACTTCAAGACCTTGGGCCTGATTCTTTGGAGCCCTGTTCCGCTTGTAACCATTTACACTTATACTAAGAGGATGAAAAAAGGCTGACAAATCACAATGGTAGTGTTTTCTTGCCTCTTAGCACAGGCGCAAATAACTTTACATGGTAATAGAAATTCAGGCCCTCTAGCTTTAACTAGCAGGACAAATGAGTTACAAATTGGCCAGCCGAGCTGTTACCTACCTTAGAGAGAAGGAAGGGAAACTGGATATACCTTCCTCTAGAAACCTGTTAATGGCATGCGTGCTCTGATGTGCTGTTACCTCGAGCCCAGTGTCCCTTGAGAGTGGAGGGAAGCAGATGAAGTATACTCTGCTAAAACCCAGACTGGCAATCAGGACTAACACACAATTCTCTAGAGCAGAGGAAGCCCAACAGAACCGTAACACTCATGTACCAGTGGCCAACAGGAATGAGGCGCATGCTGAAGAGCTCTGAGCTGGATTCGGCTCTTGTATGAGTGTAACTCCAGTGACATCATTGAAGCTATTCCTGACGAACACCAGAGTGAGTGAGAAGAGAATAAGGCCCTAGATTTTTTGTACTGCTGATGGCAAGGTAGACTTTTAGTATTTCCAAAAAGATGATGAATCCTGTTCTCAGTGGTTAAAGTATAATTTGACGGGCCCCGGAACCCTCCTAATCTCCGGGCCCCCTTCCCATATTGTCTGGGCCCCCTTCATGCATGTGCAGGCCCCAGCCCAGGTAGGCATTTGCAACCACTTCTCAGTATCACATGCATCGGTTATTGCTCCATAAAAATATTTATCATTTTATATGGTGTTTATGTCAATAGCAATTATTGTCACAAACTAGCAAGCACTGCATAACACAATAAGTATTGTGATTAACAATGGTGGGGCATAGGACCTGCCAGCAGCCAGGGCAGGGTGGAACATGCTTTCCGCCGGATTTTTCTATTTTTAGGGGCCCCAGAACTCTGGCCCCTCAAATTTGTGGTCCCCAGAACTGCGTTCCGGTGCATTCCCCCTTACTTTAACCCCTGCCTGTTCTCGATGCACAGAGCTGCGCTAACAGCATGGAGCAGCAATTAAAGTGGCTTAGCTGGCTTTTGAGAATTGGGGAACTTTGGGTGACAGAAATGTTGTAGGACAAAAGAGTCTTGTGGCACTTTTAAAGACTAACAGATGTATTAATCGCATGAGCTATCGTGGGAGAAAATCCCACTTCGTCAGACGCTTTGAAGATAGGAAAGTTACAGAGTGGGAGGAAATTAAATGCAGGGGAGTGTATGACATAGCATCAGGTCAGGCTGTAACAGCAAATCAAAGTAGGTGTTAGGATTCAAAACTATGTGCTGTTCCCCAGTGTTTTGAATCCTAACACCTACTTTGATTTGCTGTTACAGCCTGACCTGATGCTATGTCATACACTCCCCTGCATTTAATTTCCTCCCACTCTGTAACTTTCCTATCTTCAAAGCGTCTGACGAAGTGGGATTTTCTCCCACGAAAGGTCATGCGATTAATAAATCTGTTAGTCTTTAAAAGTGCCACAAGACTCTGTTGTCTTTCTACAATAGACTAACACGGCTCCCCCTTTGGAAATGTTGTAGGGACTCCTATCCCACCATTTCCCCAACCTTCACCAGTATGGTAATATCTGGCTGCCCTATCAGCTTCTTATGGTTTGTGGGCAATCAGCATAAATTAGAGAAGCCCACAGGCTTCTCTAACGTGTGCTGTGTGTCTTCTGAGCCAATGTAGAGTAGCCACGACGGGGTCTCCAAAAAGGACTTAAAGCTACTGCCTTTCACTATGCCTAGTTTTATGGCTACATTAGAGAATCTGGTCAGGATATTTTTCTGTACATTCACATGCCCTATTAGATTTCCTTCAGCAGACTCCAACCTCCTGTGGGTGAAAAGGAAGTCAAACAGTTTGAAGGTCAAGAGTTCCCTCTGTTCACGGAAGTCATTTGTCAAAAGAAAAAGTAAAACTTGTCAGACATGAGAGAAAATAGGAACTGAAACAAAAACAAACTAAAAAAGCTCCAAACCTGACTGGAAACAAAACAAGATGGATTGTGCTTTCTTCTGCCCCCTTTCCTGGGTAAGATAATAATTAACCTCCTGGTGGGCTCTACAAAGGGACAGAGGTGTTGCAATGCTTTAGGCATCTTGGAAATCACTGGTCTCCACAAACGCTGGGCTCAGGGGCTGGCCACCCAGTTCCCTATAGAACAAATGGAAAGACATGGGTGCCTGAGAACAGGATGCACAAAAGTGACTATGATACATGGCTCCCCATCTAAGCTAGCCCTAGGGAGGTGCCAACGATAGAGGTGTGTCCTAAACTCCGCCCTTCTCATAGTTCAGGCTGCAGCCTGCAGAGAAGTCCCTACCTCTGCTTACAATTCACAATCAGGAACTTCCACCTCCTGGAGTCAGATGCCTAAGCTGTTCTTGCAGAGGGGGAATTTGAACTGAGGGTCTCCCACATCCTGGAAGAGTACAGGAACCTCTGTCCTAATAGATATAAGGAAGTCCCTAATTCTGCTCAAAACAGTTGTGGGGAAGGAGGTGGAGCCCTTCATTATAACATTTGGCCCAGTGGTTAGGGTACTCACAAAGGGGTGCAGAAGACTCATGTTCACTTCTCCCATTGGCTCGCTGAGAAGGCATGTGAAGGGTTCCCCCTGGAGCATAGTGACCCAATGAGTATTTCATACAAAGTGGAATGGCTTTAACACATGATTGACAGAGAGCCACATCAAGAAGTGGTTAGAGCACTCGCCTGAGATGCAAGGAGGATTTCCAACATCCTGGGGGAATGCACAAAACTCTGGGCTAAAGGTTCCAAGGGAGGCCAGCTCCCCTTTCCCTCCGCCCACTCCCTCCGGAGTTAGGCATATTGAGTGAGAGCAGAGCTACTACAAGACTGGGTCCCACTGGCAAGCCACCTATCTTCACCAGGTCTGGGGCTTGCATGGGGACTTAGGTGTGAGCTAGGCACCTGGAGGCCTACCAGAGGCAGCAGTGAACATGTCCAGCAACTTGGGTATCCAGGGACCTTTTGCAGCAAAAACTTAGGTGCTAAATGAGTTTAGAGATAGGTGGCGGTTGAGCGGGGACTTTGTGGATTGCAATAGCCCTTTGGCCCTAAGTGCCTAAATCCCTTGGTGAATCTGGGCTGTAAGGTCTATACCTATGAACAGTGGATCATTACCTTGTGCATACACACGGAGTGCAAGGTCATGTAATTCTAAAGGAGGACTCTCAGGTGTCAGTGGCTCAAAAGGTCTTGGGAGTTTCTCTGTTGTGTCTGTCCCTGCTGAAGTCAATGATTTCATGGCAAGGTTAGACTGCAGCAGGTGTATACGGAGACTATCAAAAAGGGAGAAATGTCTGACAAAAATCACACTGGCTCAATATCTGCTCCCCTCATGCTCCCTTCAGTTAAGCTGCTTGTGAAAACCTCACAACAAGCCTAACGCTATACAAGGACGTCATGGGCAGATTACGCTATTCCCTGTGTGGAAGTTACATTGTACTACGGCCCTTTAGTAGGAAATGCCAGTGGAGGAGACACCAGGGTGAGGGAGCAAGACACAAAATCTCACATGAGGGCTCTCACAAGCAACTTGTGCAAGAAGGCAGTGGCTTTAATGATTAGGAGAAGGGTTCTCACACAGCATCTGGCAAGGAGAGGGTTAAAACCCTCCTCCAACCAGCCAGAAAACCCAGCTGGGAGCTGACATGGATGGGTGAAGTAGCAGGTGCTCCTCCGCATAGCACTGTTAATTTGCCTCATTGATAGCAGGCACCTGATTGCTGAGGGAAGGCATAAAAGAAGGAAAGAGGGGCTTGAGCAGGAAGGGAAGGAGAAGGATTGTGATATAAGAAAACTGTGGTTAGCACAAGGCTAGTATCTTTTTGTTGTTGTTGTTGTTAAAAAAAAAAAAGTAAAGCTCAGTTCTACAGAATGCACCTAGTATAGGCTGGAAAGACATTACAGCAGCTAGTTTTCAGAGGGATAATAAGAATATCTATATTAGCTGAAATTAGCTTGGCTTTAACTTTAGATTGTTTCTTTGGGCTGAGGAAGCCCCTGGGGTTCTTCTCAGACTACTTATTAGAAGACTTTACTTCTAAAGGGAGTCTTTGTTTTCTGTTTGTATGTGTGTCATTCTGCATTACCCAAACACAGGCCCTATTTCTCCCTGAATTGATTCTTGAATGCCACAGACAGACTGCAAACTCCTTTGTATCATATGTAGGAAGTTTTGCCCAGATTACTCCTAGTGGGAAAGCTGAATGCAGCTGGATTCCTTAATAATCACTTCTTCAGCATGGTTGGGGTGTATGTATTTCCTGAGTGGCCTGGCTAAAGCCTGCTTGTTTGTGACCACGGAGGGTATGTTTATACTGCAACTGGGAGTGAGCTTCCTGACTGAGGTAGATAGACTTGTGTTAGGGGGGCTTATATCAGCATGTTAAAAATAGCTGTGAGGTGCTGTGGATTAGGAAGTTATGTGAACCACCCTGGCACTGAGCTCAAGCATGTTGAGCGTGTATGAAGTAGTTAATTTCCATGTCAGGGCACAGAGGAGCTGAGGCAATAATTAATAAAATAATTCATTTGACACATTTTGCCCCTCTCTGCATGGAAAAGGCTGGCAGAGAGGGTGGGTGCAGAGGAAGGTCCTTTCCAGGCATCATTAAGGCATTTGTCAGGAACGACTCGGCACTGAAATATACTGGTATTAAGGCCTGTATGGAAGGAACCTCTCAGAATAAGGAGTAGCCAGGATGCTGTTCTGGCAGCTTGGAGCAGCAGTTCTTGAGGATTTTTGTATCGTGACATGAGCAGCCATATGCAACACAGTGCCCCCCACTGCCACAAAGTGACCCCCTGCCACCACCCAAACCCAGCCCCGTGCTGGGAAGCGGTTGTGGCGCTCCAGCTTCTTGTGGGGAGCATCTCCTGGTGGCACACTCAGCCATCTCTCATGACACGGTGGTTGAGAACGGCTGGCCTAGAGACTAACGAGGGAAATGCTCTCAGACTTCCAAGCGCTACATAAAATTGCCGACCATCAACCTCACTTGTGCTCAAAAGAGAATGGTGCTCAGGAGAGAGTCTGATCACACTGTGTCCAGGATTCTCCTCTTGGCCCTTAAAAATCATGCTCAGGCAGGTGCAGTGGTGATGGGATCACGGATGCTGAAAGTTACGAAGATTTTTCTGGCAACAGGCACTTTATAAATTCCACAAAAGAAATCCTGTGGGTCGAAGATGGAAATGATTGGTGTAGCCTCCTCTTCCCCTTCCCCTCTCTCTGTACTGGTTGGCCATAACAGGTTTACTCCCTGCCTCAGTGCTTTGTAAAGTTTGCAAAGTCCATTCCAAAATATCCATAGTTATGGGGTTTCTTCTACAGCCTTGGGGGCAATAGTACACATGTTAATGGACCTCACTGTTGAGAAAAATTTAGCTTAACTGTTTATTTTTTTTTCCTCTAGGGCTTCTAGTAGAAATAAAGAATTTGCCAAACTGATCATTCTATCTTTCAGTTTTTACCGCAGAACTATTCCGAAGTAGATCAGACAAACCTGACACATAACAATGGAGCAGCTTGCATTGTGATCACAGCCCCGTGACTTACATATGTGCTGTCTATCCAGGGGGCCATCTAGGTGAAATTACAGATGGCAGAAAGATACTGTATCATATTCAGACAACTGTAGATATTGATTTTTTTTAATTTCAACTGTTAAAGATTCTCTAGACACATAGGAATCATAAGAAGAAAATCCTTGTAGACCGTGCAAACAGAGTCCAGTGGCATTTTTAAAGACTAACAAATTTATTTATCACATGAGATTTTGTGGGAGAAAATCCATCTGACGAAGTGGGATTTTCTCCCACAAAAGCTCATGAGATAAATAAATTTGTTAGTCTTTAAAAGTGCCACAGGACTCCTTATTTGTTTGGCTGACCTAGACTAACATGGCTCCCCTTTGGAACTCATCTAGGCCATGTAGTCCATTTGCTGATATTGACTTCAGCAATGCCCACCATCAAAATATAAAAGTATTGAAGAAAGAGAGGGGGATTAATTTCCTGTCTGCCATAGTCCTTTTCTTTTCACTGGGCATTTGTGTTATTTTTAATAAGTAGGACACTGGATCCCTTGCTGTTTCTGCATTATGTGGACTATTGCCATTCACCCAGAAAAGCACATCAAAGTCATGGAGAATACCACTGTTTTCCATTAGCATATCCCATCCATGCTAATTCTCAAGGCTAAACGAAACCAAAATGTTGCTCCCTGTGGTGGGAGCTGTTTAGTAGGTTTGGGGTGGCAGCTTGCGCATGAACAAAGTTCCTATCTTTCCTAGTGTCGTTGTTGCTTACGTGGTTCTTTTGGGTAGTGGGAGGTGCAATTTTCCGCAGGGTTACTTGCTGCCATCAGAAAACTTAGTCAGAACCTTGGTTGAATTCACTGGGTAAGTTTCCTAAGTGTTATATCTGGCAGAGCAAAAGACTTAGAAAGGTTTTGTGTCTAAATTCAGATCAGTATGCATAGTTCTGTACAGCTCTGGCATACAATTAATATCTGTCAGCTAATGCTTTGTCTCCTTTGTTATTCATTTGTACAGCACCTAGTGCAATGGGCCCTGAACTACCATAAAATAAATAATACTCCTCAAAGTGAGAAGGGTTAACATAAAAAAAATGCATCCTACCCTGTGCGTTGCAAAAAATAAGAGCATTTGCATACAGGAAATGACACATTTAACATTCTGATGTAACTTCCTGACATGGTTTATTTAACATTTCTCATCATTTCCACCCTCGATGTGCCACACAAGGGAAGTAAGAAGTGCATTAAAATGAATAATAAACATACATACGCACGCACAGACAATGGTACAGTAATAAAAGAAAAGACTTACAGAGCATGTTCAGAGTTAGACAGGAACTGGTCTATTGCAGAACAGCAGGAGGAACTTGGAGATAGAAGAACAGCCACTTTTAGAGCAGACGGGGGAAAAGACAGACACAGTGAGGAGGTAAAGGGGAGAAAGGAAAGAAAACACAGAGATGATTAATAGGAAAATGACCTCCAGCTAACCTGTCATTAAATATCAAGAAATTTATGTTAAAATAAACTCAAAGCTCCAAATGTACCTCCTTCCTCTTTGCACAAGGGAAGCGAAAATCTCACCTAATATTGATTGGAAATTGTGTTGGAGGAATTAGGCATATCATGTGGCTCTTTACTAAATAAGAAATGCCCAGGAGGAGAGCTTCTTCCTCTGCTGAGGTCCTTTGTCTTTCTGGTTGTTCTTGAGCAAAATAGCCCTACCTTTTCCAAATGTTCTCAGGTTTACTCCAGTGACATCTGATTGGATATTGCGATTAGTATATGCCCCTTTCCCCATGCTAGTCACATAACCTGAATCATCTCAGTGAAGAGGATGACACATATCATCTCTCTTAATTACCTCTAGGAACGTGACCTGTCTCTGCTGAGGGAGCAGATAAATTCCACATCTACACTGTGAGGCTATATTCCAAGCTCCTCTCATTCCCACCCATCATAAATAGCTAACATGACTGCTGCTGAGAAACCCGATTTTTGGTGGAAAAGTGGTCACATCATTATCTATAGCTCCTCTAAGTGGCAATCTTTGGATGCCCAGGAAACTCCATTACATTGGGCATCTGCCTGTCTTTCCAAATGTACTCCTCTGACTCATTATTTAATCCCTGGTTTACCAGAACTCTTCATACTGCAATGCACAGCTGGGGACAACTATGATTTCATTTCTAGTAAAGCTCTTACAGTGGCTGCAGGCCAGTATCCAGTGCAACGATTAATTATTGTTTGCTGCATACAATACACTGCTGGCCCTCTCCCCACTACGCCCTGGTCTAATTGGAAATAAACATGATCACAGGTCCCAGCTAGTGGTTTTTTAATCCTCAGTTCTCTTCAGAGTGATAGGACTAGTACCCTAGTGCTAGGCTGGCAAGGGTTGGATGCTGTACAGAGCTAGTGAGCAGCCCCTGGAATAAAGCGGAGCAGCCCTTCCAGCTGATCAAGATGTTTCACTGATAGACTGGAAAGGGAAACAAGTCTAGTCTTCCTTAGATGAAAACCCAGTAGCTCAGATGCCGAATCCCAAGTGAAAAGGTGGAGGTGAAAGTTCCACAAAGCTTTGTGAATCTAAATGGGCTGAATTTCTTGTTTGGCTGTTTGTGATGTGGGGCAGGAGGGACCTTTGTGATCAGCTAATCTGACCTCCTGTACAAAACAGGCCATTAGACACCACTGATAGTCAAGCAACTTTTAGAAAAACAACCAACCTTGAGTCAAAAACTTTCCAGGGATGGAAAATCCACTCAAACCTTGACATTTGTTTCTATGGCTAATTACCCTCACTGTTAAATTGGCACTTTATTTCTAATTTTAATTTATCAAGCTTCAAATTCTGACACTGGATCTTGTCTGCTAGATTGAAGAGCCCTGCAACATCCAATTTCTGCTCCCCATTTACGTACTTGCAGAGGGTGATCAAGTCACCCCTTAACCTTTTCTCTATTAAGCTAAATGGAGTGAGCTCCTTCAGCCTTTTAATATTCTTTAATCATTCTTGTGGGTCTTCTTTGAATCCTTCCCAGTTTATCAGCATCCTTCTTGAATTTTAGGTACCAGAATTGAACATCATATTCCAATATTGGTCACATTATTGTCAGATATAGCTATTTCCTAATTCCTATTTAATAATATAATATAATTTACCAATTCCTACTCAATATTCCCTTGTTAATGTGTCAAAGGATCACATTTGCCCATTTGGCAAGAGTTTTATAATGGGAGTTCATGTTAAACTGATAATCCAACATGACCCTCAAGTCCTTTCCAGTCACCGCTTCTCATGATCCTTCCTGAAGTATAGTCTGCATTCTCTGTTTCTAGTCTCTCCATTTCTGAGAGTTTCTCTTTGGCAAATGCTGATAGTTTTCCCCAGACTGGAAGACATCCTTCCCTATCTTCCTGTGTTCCTCTTGGAAACTCTGTAGAACCATACCCCACCATTTTCCACCAGCTGACTTTCACCAATCCTTGAATCCCTAGGACACGTCCACCTCTGCTAGGTGTGGAAAGCAAGAGCCTTCTAACACCACACATAGATTACCTTGGAGAGGTGACAGTAGGTGTGGCTAGGGGGTCTCCTCTGCACTTAGGCCCTCCCCGTTGTGTCTATGTAGCATTCTCAATGTAAATGCTATATTGAATTTGATTCTGCTCCATTGATTTTATTGGATATAGTATCTGGTTATTTATATTCCAAGCCCTGACTCCTTAGCTGCTGTCAAGTCCAATTTCCCATTTTAGGAAAGAGGAAGTAGAACTGATATTATTTTTCATTGCTCCTTATCTACTCAGCAAACCTTTCTAATGCCTTGCCTCCTTGAGGAAATACAGTATGTTAGAAAACATGATGTCAAGATATTACTCTGTGTAAAAGAAGACAAGCTGTGCTTTAAAATATGTCAGTTAGCACGAGGACCAGCTTAGTCTAATTTTAAACATGGCTCGTATTAATTTACGTGTGTTAGTTAACCCTAAAGTTTACCTCAGCCAGCTAACTTTCTTAAACACAATTTATCCTCATCCACGCTAAGCATAAAGCCGTGCTTAATACTGAGATAATAAATGTGTTTTTTAACATTTTCACATTTGCCCAGTGCAAACCCAAATTGGATTTCTTCCCACTGATGCTGCTATGGATATATTCCCACCAGATCACCAGGGCTAGAGACTTATTCCAATTATTTTTTCCAAACACAAAGAAACATGGGAAATATTATCTTCCCCCTATCCCACCCCCCACCCCCACTCCCATGCAACTCTTCCCATCAGGCTTGGGTGTTTTAATACCTTAGCAGTTTATAGCAGTGTAATGCAGTATCCAACTAGCTGCAGGAGGCTTGGAGAAAGAAATGGAAGACAAGAAACATGGGTGACTTGCATACATCGTACACTTTTTTACACATTGCTTTGCATATCAAGTTGAGGTTCAAGATATGGAAGGCAACATCCCACATTTTATAATGAGCATTCAAATGAGCGTTCTCCATTTAGATGTTCATTTTGTAAGGGGACACTGCCAAAAATCCAGTGCTGCATCTGATGGGATGAGGATTAGACAGAAGAATCCAGATCCACAAAGCTTTTCAGGCTCCTAACTTGATTTCAGTGGCAGTTAGGAACCTAAATACCTTTGTAGAGCTGGGCCAGTCAGGATTCGTAAGAAATCAGCTAATGGTTACTGAGTGATTCAGGGTCCAGTGCAAAGGAGCTTTGAGAAGCTTTGGCTGGAGATTGCCAGAGGAAATTTTTGAGATGATGCCTAAAGATACAGAAATAAGAATCAATGCTATTCCACGGCTTGTGTTAAACTGATGCTCTGGAAAACATGCTCAGATTAAGAAATGGCATGTCATTAAGAGGCTTCTGAAGATAGTTGTAGAGAATCTTGCTTCGTTCCAGTGGATTATGAAAGTGCTGAGAATGCAAAGAACATTGAACTCCCACTGCAAGGTATAGCATGTATCCATGCTGGGCCAGTCTTGACACTGTTTACTGTGAAAAGTGAACCATAAATCTGAGTCTAATACATGCATCTTAGAGGGGATGGGGGCCTGGATCTGACTTTTGTCCTTCTTTGGTATCAGGTGGAATACATGACTGTGAGGTGTTGGTGGGGGGAGAGGAAATCTTGGGATAAGCCAGTGCAGTAGGTTTCTGCCTTCCTCCCGTCATGGATAAGGTAATATTTCTAGAAAAGATGGACTCTGAATGGCACCAAACATCTTCACCATTCTTTGACTTGCTTTTTTATTCATTTCCTTCAAGCCAGTGCTGTTGAGTTGGTTTAACAGGCTTTAGTAGTGGGATAAGTAGCATCACTGACAGTGGTCAATGAATTATCCTCTGTGAATAATCCTGCTTGGGTAGGAAAGCTCCCTGAGGCTCTTCTGAACACAGGGGTTGTCTCCCTGGTTTGTTGTTTAGGTGTCATGCAACTTGACAAAAATGGCAGTGGAGTGGAAAGACACTCAGGATGCTGCAAGAAATGACTGGTGGAGAAGCCATGTGGTAAGACTCTCAAGGTTCTGCTGTGTTAAATGTAGAAGGACGTGGCTGCCAGGCAAAAGGAACATCAGCATGGTTGTACCTTCCTTTAGGCTTTGAGACTGCAACCTGGGGATCTTTCTTTATTATACATCCCAGTTCTCTCTATAGTTTTGAATACTCTAAGAGACAGATCAACCCTTCAATCCCTTCCATATAGCTTTAGATTGATTTTTCTTAAAAATGTACATGGACTCTGCAGTTCCATAGGTCGTGGTTTAAGGAGGGCTAAACACCCATAAAACCTATTGAAACCAATGGAAGTTGCACCTCTGAAAACCAAGGTCTCTCACTCTATTTTGTTTTTAAAGCAAATATGTCAATCTTCTTTAGAAACAGTGGGGGGTGAGGGGGAATATCAGCAATGCCCACAGCCCTATACCATAATAACAAACCAGTGTGGACTGCTTAACCATCACAAGTAACTGTACTATAACCTACCTCTGTGAGCACCCCCTCCTCTATGTGCTGTTCCCCAGTGTTTTGAATCCTAACATCTATTTTGATTTGCTGTTACAGCCTGACCTGATGCTATGTCATACACTCCCCTGCATTTAATTTCCTCCCACTCTGTAACTTTCCTATCTTCAAAGCGTCTGACGAAGTGGGATCTTCTCCCACGAAAGCTCATGCGATAAATAAATCTGTTAGTCTTTAAAAGTGCCACAGGACTCTGTTGTCTTTCTACAATAGACTAACACGGCTACCCCTTTGGAATTTGTACTATAACATACCTCTGTGAGCACTTCCATATTTAAAAACAACCACATAATGACAAATCAATATGAACACAGGCATGGTATAAGACGCATTATTTTAAGGAAACCAATTTAGCTTCACGCTTATAAGGGCTTGTTATAATTAGAAAAAATAATGGGTAGAAACTATTTTGATAATGCTTGCCAAAGTGCACTTTTCCCATCTTTTCAATATTTTAACTGTATTGTTGTTATATTTCAATACATAATTGGTTTGTATGGAACTCCCTCCAATATGTGAACCAACCTGTGCAGATACCATATGCTGTGTTTATGTCTGATCTTAAAGCTAAGCTGGTCAGTATTTGGAAGAGGAGATTTTCAATGAATGCATCAATACAGCAAGGTGATACTGATGATTTGAAAGTTGGAAGGGACTATGTCCTCTGAGTTACTGCTGAAGGAATGACCCAGCATGGTGCTAGGCCGCACTCTATTATTGGAGGTGCTGATTTTTGGATAACAGACGGAGCTCACAACCACTTGAGAGCACTAAAGATATGGTAACACTTTAAATTAAGAGGCCTTTTAAAACTGCAGAGGGGTAGCTGTATTAGTCTATCTGTAGCAAAAACAATGAGAGTCCTGTGGCACCTTAAAGACTAAAAAATTTCTTCAGTCATAAGCTTTCGTGAGCTGCAAGCAGTTGCATCTGATGAAATGGGTTGTTAGTCTTTAAGGTGCCACAGGACTTTCATTGTTTTTAAAACTGCTTTACCCTTACCTATAAAACATAAGTTAGTGCAGGTACCCTCTTAAATAGTGTTGTTTAAAGTATGTCGTAAAATGCATTGATACTAAATCCTTAACCAATTATGTTATGACAGTCTGTTACAAAAGAAACTAGAAAGCATAAATTGTACTGACCCTACGTTGATTTTTAATACATGTTATTGTTCTCTAGTATGCTACCACGTGGCTTATACTTTATTAAATCATTAAACTATTCATGGAAGACTCCTTAACCTAGGGGCGCTACCAATTTCGTGACCTCCTTTTTGTAAAACTTCAAATGTTAATGTAAACACACTGCATCTGACAAAGTGGGTTGCAGCCCTCGAAAGCTTATGCCCAAAGAAATGTGTTAGTCTTTAAGGTGCCACAGGACTTCTTTTGTTTTTACTATATACAGACTAACATGGCTACCCCTCTGTAATGTTAGTGTGTATGTCTGGATATATTCCACCTCTGCTGATAAGATTCCGCCCACTTAAAGCCCTCTGAAATAATAACTGAATATGTTTTGTCCTTCACTTCCTGTCTTAAACTGTTGAATAGTATTGTGGTGTGCAATTAAACAGCTGTCATGTTTCATCTTAGGGATGGTTAATTTCAGCAGCAACTAAAGTGCTCCCTAAATATAGCTTGTCTGTCTTTCAGTTAAGAGCCCTGGAATCCTATGGCGCTACAGAAATTTCAGTGATTACATAGCAGTGAATTGATGCCTTATGTGTGGGATTCACAACAGTCTGATGCTCCAGCAAGACTGTCATGACATGTTCTCACACTTATTCAAAGCTCCAAAACTAAGAAAAAAAAACCAAGAGGCATCACAGAGAGGATACAAAACGTTCCATGTAAGCGTTCTCTGTTCTCTGACTGAGGTCAATATTACTGCAACTTCCTTGTGTTATGATGTGCTGCAAGGGTTTCCAAAAGAGTTCTTCTCCATAGATAACACGTGCCAAAATGTAGTCTGAAAACATTACAGGGGACAGTCGGCGCTAGCCAACATTCCGACACGTTCACAAAACAGGCCAGTGATGAAGCTGACTTTTAGGATATGCCTGTACAGCTGCTAGGCATCCGTGGCTGGCTTGTACCAGATGAGTTGGGCTTGTGACACTCAGGCTGCAGGGCTGTTTTGCTGCTCTGTAGTTGTCCGGGCATGGGGTGGAGCCCAGGTTCTAGGACTTTGCAAGTTGGGAGAGTCCCAGAGTCCAGGGTCCAACCCAAACCTGGAAGGCTACGCGGCAGTGAAATAGCCCTGCAGCCTGATCCCAGTGAGCCCAAGTCAGCTGTCATGGGTGTTGAGTTGGGATCGGTCCACGTACTCACAGCGGGATACCCCATAAGCCTACCAGTGAAGACTAGGGTTCAGTCTCTTCAATGCAAAACTATTTATTTGAAAGCAGGCACCATAGACAAATAGAAACGGCTATTCAGTGGTTCTCCTTAATAACCTCAATTCCCCAGACTTAAACATTCAGTAACTATGCTGTCCTCATATAGTATACTGATTAACAAACAAAGAAGGTCTACCTACCAGTTCTAGGTAGAGACTGTTTTCTTCCTTCCTTCTTGTCCCTTCAGGTACTTAGTCTGTTTTCTGAGGCCTTCAAAGCAGAATGTTGGCTACTCCTAGGTCCTCTGGTCCTAAAGTCTATCTTTAGTTGTTAATCGGGATGTTCATGTGGCATGTGGTATTCCCCCGCACTTATACCTTTTTCACAAAAAAGTCATATATCCCCAAAGTATATTTGCTATCACTTACTTAGCATATCACGTTTATTTAGCGAATCATGGTTTTCTAATTTATTTTGGAAGGAACAACAGGAACCGGCTGATATGGACATATTGTCAAATATTCACCCAGGCACCTGATCTCGTGCTGTTTTGCAGAGTCAGTTGATCCATGTCAGTTAGTCCCAGATTCACCATTACACACATCCACGTGTACGCGCTAAGCAAACTGGCCAGTGGGTGACCATAACTGTTGGTCTGTCACATCAACAAAGCTATACACACGGCCTGGAAAAGCATTCCTGGCTTATGTATGTGTCAAGTGCAAGTTCCTAGTGATTATCTGTATAATCTGTCCAGTGCTAAGAGGCCTTGCTCTCAGAATCCTCTAGCACTCAGACTTACCAAGCTTTACCAGACTTATGTCAACCACAGTGATGTATACTGATTTAGTACCATCCCAACAATGGGCCAGCCACAGGTTTTTCTTTGCTTTGTAGATATCCCCTCACACCCTTTCTAAGCATTGGGACATATCTAAAGATAAAGAAGCACATTCTGCTCCCATTAACTTCAGTAAGGACCCAGATTTGGCCCTGGCGGAACATTTCTCTCAGTCAACTATCAGTAAGATTAAAAGTCCGTTGGAAAGTGCACTCAACCAGCCTGTCCTATGAAGAGCATTCCTTCTACATGTGGAGAGTTCTGTGGAAGCCACACTTAAGATTCACACCAGAAATAGTAACACTTCATTGGAAAACAGGATGTGTGGGATCGGAGGTCTACCCCCTTATTTTCCCAAGTGGATTCACATTACACTATATGCACACAAAGGGACGTGATTAATAAAGGAAACTGCTACTAACAGCCATTGTATCATCTAGCGCAGCAAATTCTAATGAACGATGGCTAGTGTAAGCAATTTGGTTCATAGGTATCTACACATAGATTGGTGGTGTTTGACATTCCTCCCTAGGACTTTAGTATATTTATCAGGCAAAGCAAAAGGCTCTTAAGCATTTTGTTTTCTCCCAGCTAATAATCTGGTGCATTTTATTCAATGGGCCCTTGTGAATGGAACAAATCAAAAGGCTGTTACCGTCCCTACAAATTATATCTGTAAGAACATCTGTCTTGGGTACTTAACTGTCAAGCAACCTCAACAGCCCTGCCTAGGGGACATGGGATGTTGTCTATACCGAGAATAGTACTATTAAATTAAGGAAAACCACTTCCAAAATGCCCTTTGCTGCCCTATACTGAGTATGGACTTGCAGCCCATACAAACCAAGCAGATGCTGTCTGGTTCTGCTGTTGATGCAACACAGTGGCAGACTCAGGACAGCTAAGGCCATGGAGGTGCTGAGCATTCATATTTGGGGTATTGCTTCTTGGTGAGGAAAGTTAGGTGTTTGGCACCTGTATCTTGTTTGCTCTAGGAACAGTCCCTCACAGAGCAATAGGGAAAGGAGCCAGGCTATTATGTAAATTAGAAACCTTCTCTCCAGAACAGCAGCTGCTTGGTACTGTGGCCAATTTTTTGTATGTCAAAGGCGTCACTGCATCAGAGAGGATTCAGCTACATGGGGGAGGGAATCTAAAAGAGCCCAGACCAGTCAATAACAGGGGAGCTCTGAAAGGTGTTTAGAAACAGATTTGGAATGATGAATAAGATCTTGGCACCTGAAGAGAGGCTAAAACAATCCCCCCAGGGCTGTCAGCAGAGTTTACCTGGTAACCTCTTGAAAGTCTGTTTGAAATTACAGCTGTTTTTTCAAGGAGCTCTAAGTTTGATCAGTAATTCTCTCCTGTGGCCAAAGTCTGGCCTGTAGCACATGCACAGAACACTCATGGAAAGGAGGTATGGAGTTTTCTGACAGCTGACCCATCAAGCCAATCATATGGAGATGAGCTATTGTGAGGTTCTAATTCCACCTGCTCTACGTTTACCATCCACCCCCCAGTCTACCTTCAAGAGTCCTCCTTGCTGCTTACCCCCTTCTCTTCCTATTGCCCAGCACACTGTGATTTATAATCAGAACAGGAGCGGCCAAGCACCTCCTTCCAAACTACCTGTCCAAGAAAACGTTTTGGATTCTATTTTGCAGAAAGAAGAGAGATGAGGTACTGAGTCCTGCTCAGCATTAACAACCTAGTTATGAATGAGTCCCAAACCTGTTCACTAGTGCTGGGTTTATTACACCCAGGAGCACAGTACTTGATTCTTCTATAGCATTTTTCTCCTTGTCTCCCTAGCTCCAGGCATGCGTGAACGTGTGCACATCTTGGGTATGCATGCTATAGATACAGATGAACCAGAACCCTGGATCTGAAAACATCTTGAATTTGACGGAACTTTACATCTGCATGTAAATTTCCTCTCTCTCTGGTCTGTAAAAAGGACAAAACTGAATCCCTAGATATGAGTAAATTTTACATCCAAGACCCAGAGTGGCCTGAATGCAAAGTTCAGATCTAATCTGTTACTGTGACTTATGAAGCTATAAGAACAGGCTCTGTGTGTATCTGTATATATGTTTCTATTAAACTGAAAGAAAATTCAGCAGCTAGCACCACAGCATGAGTCCTTTTCTATTGCATCTGAAAGCCCTAAAAGCTCTGTCAAGTTTCTGTCTCTGAAATGTCAAGGCCTTCTGTCCTCCCTCACTGGTTGAAAGAAAAAAACATAACAGAATGAACAACAATCTGTCTGAGCCTGTCACCCAGCCATCAGCTTGTCAACTCCTGATTCATTAACAGGACAAACCAGCAGCCCTAAGATAGCAACAGAAACTCTGGAAACTGACCAGAAATAACTCTTCACAATGAAACAGCTTGATTCAAGTTGTTTCACCCTGTGAAAAAACTCTTTTGCCTATAAGCCATTCACAACACAGCAAATTGATAGATGTATGTATCTTTACTAGGAAATACTTAACATCCTTTCACTCTCAATACGCTGCAGCTGTGAAAAAACTAACATTCCTATTTTGGCCATATTTCTACATGTTACCATACCTCATGAACAATTTTTCAGCAAAATCTACTCTCCCCCCCACCCCAAGCTATTTGCATCATTAGCCCATCATTGCTTTTCATTATTGACATTAAAAATAGCAAACCAGGAAACTGAGTTTCTGGAAAATGTTGTTTCTTTTAATCCAAACAAATGAATTCCTTGTCATTTCAAACTTCCTCTTCATTTGTCTTTCCTTATTTGGGTCCCACCAAGATTGAAGTTACTGTCAGGTGCATGTCACAATGTTATTGTGGGAGAGAATTGTGTTTAATGTTGGCCGGGACTTACTGATAATTTGCTCACTGACATGCTGTTTCTGTGCTCTTTTTTGCCTATGATAAGTAACATGTATATTGCTATAACAGAGCTGAAGTTAATTAAACACTTCACACTAATGGCTGTAAAATCTAATGTTACTTTTCTCCCAGCACCTGCAATGCAATTAATTATACTTGATGTGCACTGCTAGAAACATTTCTATGCTTCAGTGATCTCCTTGGAAATTCATGGAAGATAGTTTAAGCGGTACGATGTGTAGGCTCATTTCAAACATTTTAATTCATGCAGCACCAGGGCACTAACTTGTTCAGTGTTAACTGCTAATATGGACTTCTGGTGCTAGATTTCATGGAGCATCAAGAGAGCAAGGAATTGTTTAGTTTAGTATAATTTTTAACTATGTATTGAATGAAATTAAGGAAAGAAAAATGCTGGGATAAACACCAACAAAAAAAGTTTCTAACCATTAAATCTATTAGACACCATGGAACAGCCATCCATCCTGCCCAGATGAGATAGTAGATGTTTTCTTGCTTAGGAAACTTAAACCAGGCTGCAGAAAATTACTGTCGTGTAGAATCCAGCATTGGCCAATTTGGGGTTGGACTAGAAATTCTTGTAAGTCTTTCCCATCTCTAGTATCAATGGTCAAACTTGATCTATGGTTATTCATTCTGTATTCATGGTACTATATATAGACATTTTCCAAACACTCAAGAAGTATTGTCCCTCCCCATAGGAGCCCACATTCTAGCGTTAACAAAAAATGTTGCAGGCTTGAGACAGGTCACAAGGTAATTGAATAACATCTTGCACCATAAGTAGCTCCACTGACTTCATGTTCCTTCATGCTCCATACTTCAAGCTCCTATTCCTTAAGCCAGATTCTCTAGTCTGCTAAGAATACTGTGTTTCACTAAAGCACTACAGAGCTAAATAGCCTTATATTGCCTGAAGATAACAAATAGACTATTTCCCCTGTTCCTGGGGAACTCCACCCACATCTAAATGAAAACTGGTTGAGGTGGAAGGGCGGGTGCATAGACAGAATGTGGAGAGGAGAGTATAGCCCTATGTTATGCTGGAGCCAGGCACCTGAAGCAGTAAGTGGTCTCCATACTCCATTCTGTGTGATCGTGAGGCTTGGAGAGTGTGGAGAATCAAGGCTGATGTACCAGAGTCTGGCCCTAGAGGAAGAGAGTTTCTTCTGGAATAAAATGTAGCTAATTCTTTTTAATCTTGGTTCATTATCTTGTCCAGTTCCCTTCATGGGCTTTACAGAGACAGTGTAGCTTCCACTTTAGAAATACTTTCATCCAGATTATTAGCCAGCCTGTTTACAAAGAGAGGTTGGTTATTGTATTCACCGCCACAAAGAGAATTGCTCCGAACAGATGGGGTGCCGATCGGGTATTACAATTTCATCTTGAACAAATATTGATTTGGATATTACACTAAAGGTTTATCTCTTTGATGTCTGGGCCAGCACGTGGTCGGCAAAGAAGGAGGATGTACTGGGTTTTCAGTGCACTAGAGAAAAATCCCCACCATCTCTGTTAAGTTATTTGAAGTAATTTCAATGGCCATTGCTCCTTGCACTTTGGATTTTCATTCTCCAGATGCTCCTCTTCTAAAATAATAGGTCTTATCAGCCTAGCACAAAAGGCTTTTTATCCTTTGGGTCTGAATGTAAAGTCAGGTTATGCTGGAATCAATAGGATGACTGCAACAGATGCAGGAGGGTCAGTCTCTGTATGTTAGATGAAGGGTTTTCCCCACTTTGGGAAAATAATCAAGCTGTTTTGCATTTGTATATTTTTAGTGACTTATTATCTCAGGTTCTGGATGAGCTTTACAGGCACTGGTGAAACTCTGAACCACCTCGAAAGTAGGCAGGGATAAGCATGCCCATTTCTGCAGATGAATAAAATGTGACACTCAGAGAAGAATGCCTGGCCCAAGGTTACACAGTGAGTGAGTCAGGTGAAGGTTTGGGAAGAGAACCCAATGTTCAGATTTGCATGAGCCCTTGCTCTACCTCCTAGGACCCAGCCCATACCATTCCTTCCTCCTTCAGCCAGTTTGTACCAGGTAATGCTCTTGCTGGTAATGCAACATGGTTCCCGTGGAATTAAACATTTCACACCCAGAAAAGCCTCTGATGATGAGTGCAATGAGTCCCAAAAGAGCCAGGTGGATTTCATTTCATTGGAAGGATTTTCCCTTTAATGAATCTATTGAGCTAGATTTTTCTGTTGCGCTCATCAGCATGGGATCTGAACACTGGACAATAGTGTTCACTTTATAAGATATAGCCCCCTAGTGGCAGGACTTTCTGAGCTCCAGAATCAGTGCAAGATGGATTAATGCTGCAGGCTCCAGAAGTGCCTGTCTTATTAGAGGGCTTGTTAGAGGAAGCTACATAGAGAGCTATGTTACATAGATTCTCCCCTGAAGCTGATGTGGATTTAATTTGTGTAGCCCATTCATTTCTGATTGTGATAGGGTACTGGAGACAAATTTTTCTCTGAAAAAAAGATCCCATGAAGCATTGTTTGTGTTCTCTACTGGAGAGCTAAGATCTAGCTGTCTAAGACTGAGCATTTTTTACTGGGCAACGGCAATGGACACTTGCACTTTTTCCCTTCAGTGATCTTCTGCCTAGGCAGCAGATAGCAGGTTTTACACAGGGCCCCAGGAGCCTTTCCTGCTTCTGAAGATGTTAAAACCTTGTAGGACCCTTTAAAAACAAATAATCCCAATAATAAATATAACACAGACCTGTATTAACAACTGGGGATGGTGAGGTTAGATGGGGTAAATAGAGAATGAGGAAAGTCTATACTGATGTGCTTAGAAGTGAGGGAGGTACGGACAAATGCATGTCTGTGTTGTCATGAGGCGGAAGTGAGAGGCCACGATTAGATCCCTATAGTACTCTGCTACAAGCATAGAAAAAAAATGCAGTTTCCAAGCTCCAAACAGTTTTTGAGGCAATGTTCCTCTCCAGTCCCTACTCTAAAAAAGAGAAGACTGAGGGGGATTTGGTAGCAACTACTTGAAGGGGTGCTCCAAAGAGGAGGGAGCTAGGCTGTTCTCAGTAGTAACAGAGGACAGAACAAGGAGCAATGGTTTCACATTGCAGCTGGGGAGGTCGAGGTTGGATATTAGGAAAAACTTTCTCACTAGGATGGTGGTGAAGCATTGGAATGGGCTACCTAGGGAGGTGGTGGAATCTCCATCTTTGGAAACATTTAAGGCCCTGTTAGACAAAACTCTGGCTGGGATGATTTAGTGGGAGTGGTCCTGTTTTTAGCAGGGGGTTGGACTAGATGATCTCATGAGGTCCCTTCCAACCCCAAGATTCTATGATTCTATGGGTATGTCTATACTAGAAAAAGTTAAGTCGACTTTGTTAAGTCAACTTAACAAGGTCAACTTTAAGTTGACTTAAAGTTGACCTTGTTAAGACGACTTAACAAATTGGCTACACTTTAAGTCGACTTTGTTAAGTCAACTTAACAGCAGAGATAGCCGTTATATTGGCTTTAAGTTGACTTAATAAATTTGACTTAGCGTTAATCCCCGCCTACAGTGGCCTTAAGTTGACTTAAGGAGTCAACTTAAGGCTTAAGTACCTAAAAGGAGGTGTTATTAAGTCGACTGAAGGAAATGCTTAAGTCGTCTTAAGAAAAGCCCAGTGTGGATACGGCTTTGTTTAGGTCGACGTAAGCCTCCTTAAGTCGACCTATCTTGCAGTGTAGATGCACCCAGAGTTACCATTGCTGTCCCCTTTCTCCTCCATTGTCTCCACTTCAGTTTCCATAAATGCTGCCCTTCTAATCAGGGCTGCCTTCCAACAGAGCTGGACAGGCCATTGTCAATTTAAAAGATATCACATGTTATTCTTCGCAAGCTTCTGTAAGCCAAATTACTTCCTGTTACTTATAAATAATAGACAGATTAATTGATGCCTTACAGAAAGCCGTTGGGCTGAGCCAGGGACTTGGTGCAGAATGGCTGACCACAGAACCCAAAATGAGTAGAGGAGGGAGGTAGAAACAGGAGCTATTGCAATGCATGAACCTTCTGGATGCAACAGAGCATCCCATTTCTCCCTGTAGAAGGGGCCTTTGGTGGAACCCAGACATAAAGTGGAGCATACAGTAGGATTTAGGTGGGTGTATCTACTGAGAGGCAAAGCAAGGTGGTAAACAGCAAGAGGTAGTGTTAGAACAAAAACAGCCTTACTGAGGATTCACAGTGTCACCTTGCAATTAGATTGGTTGCTTTCATTACCCAAAGCACACACTGTCCAATTAAAAATAGATTAAAATGTATTGATATTTCAGTAGCGTCCAGGCTCATGGTACCCTGGGTGTAACTTTTCTTCACCCCTGGAGTCAAACTGACATACAAAGTAGAAGTTCCAAAGTTAATCGTAAATCTTATATTCTGCCATATAACAAAAGAGGGTTTTCTTCAGGGCTAATGTGTTTTTTTCAAAATACAGACATACTGAAAAAGAGATAATCTTACTTAAAATAAAGGCAATTGTGGTATTTTAAAGCCCTAATCCACCCCCACCCCCCAGTATAAAAGAAGATAAATATCTTGATTTAATTCAGTGTAATTATAAGAAGCTTTTTTCTTATCGTAAGAGTCTTGCCTTTGTCTGTTGAAGCATTTTTAAGCTGTGTACCACACCACAGCCCTGCAGTCAAAGTTAACACTGTCAGGACTGGTAAACTATGACCTAAGAGGGAGTTCCTGATGACAAGGGTATGGCTCAGATACTGCCATCTGTTGGAGCTGTAAATGGGCAGAGAGTTTTAAAACTGGTATACAACAGGTGTCTCACTAGGGACATGAAACCAGAGTTACCTTATGTAGGCTGTATGTTACCTGCCTAGCACACAGCTTCACTGGGCAGGTGAATGCATCACACAGATGAATACACACAGTTGTGGCACCAGTTCCATACATGAATCCATCAATGTCCCAATAATCTCACTGTCTGGATAAACCAGAGATGTTGTAGATACCCCAAACAGAGGATGAGTGCCTGGGACATTTGCGGTCTGGGGGAAAAGACGGCTGCATTCCTTCCACCCAGAAGTTAGGGTTGTATCATCATTTGCGGGGGGGGGGGCGGAGAGGGGGGGTCATCACAGCCTGAAATATTTTCAGATGTGGTCATGAAAAAAGTTAAAGAACCCCTGAGCTATAGGCTAATTATACATTAATGGCAGACTAGCCAGCCTTTATGCTGGATCATTAATTCAAAACTCTTCCATCATCATGTAAAAACCAATCTCAGACAAAATTTCAAAGGCAAAAACTTGGGAGTTGTGCTGTTGAGAGGACACTAGACCCATATCTCGCAGGGAAAGAGCATGACTTGTAATGTTACTAAATCAAAGCAAGAAAAATTGCTGGGAATTTTGGGGGGCTAGTAATTGTATGGAGGAGTTGCTTCTAGGCTGGGCTTAATGTCTGAAATATATTCACAGCCTCGATGCAATCCTTTGAGGGGAAGAGGTGACAACATTTCATCACTATTGAAGCAAAAACCTTCCAGCACTACAGCATTGTACCTCAGCTTGCGGGAGTGGTTTTGGTTTTTTTTTAAATGAATTTTTCCACACAGCTATTGCTGAATCCTTCCCTTTTAACTTGTAACTGTAATTGATTTATTGAATTTCGGTTCTTCCCAGGGTAGAAAGCTGAGGTGATAATTTCTCTTTACACAGCTGTCAACCTAGAAGTTTACACTGAATTTACCTGCACAGCCCCCTCCCCCTTTCCCTCCCTTTCTTTCCTAGTCATCTGTGCTAACTTTAAACCTAGAAAATTCTTAGATTTTTTTGAACACTGCAAATATATCTAGGCATTTGCCTGATTGTAAAGAATGACACTGAGCAAGTTCAGGAAAAGTGGGGTGGAAGGAGTGCAGACATCTTTTCCCTCAGACCGCAAATGTCCCAGGCACTCATCCTCTGTTTGGGGTATCTACAACATCTCTGGTTTATCCAGACAGTGAGATTATTGGGACATTGACGGATTCATGTATGGAACTGGTGCCACAATTGTGTGTGTGTGCTGCGGCTGGGGACTGCTCGCCGGCCACCCAGGATCCAGCTGTGAAAGGCTCTGGGTGTCATCTGTGCACAGGGATGACAGTTGCCGCCCCGGTTAGTGCGGGAACTGATAGCTCGTGACCCCCCTGTAATAACCTCGTGACCCCACTTTGAGAACCCCTGCATAGCTCAACAACACCTAGGCATACCAGCCGCCTCACTGACTTTCTGAACAGCTGCTGCTCAGATCCACTCAGGTTAAAGCTTCAACTGGCTGGAGGAAGCCAGTGCGCTTGTTAAACAGCATAGGCCAGATCCTCATTTGGTGTTGAATGACACAGTTCCACTGAAGAAAACAGAGATAGAACAAGGTGGATTTACATCAGCTGAGGATCTGGCCCCATATGTATTACTGGCAAATATTTCTTTTTTTTTAAGGAAGGTATTTTTCCTCCTAAATATACCTCATTATATGAAGCAATTAAACAGTCTATAATGGTGGTCTTGCCTTTTATTCACTGCTTCCCACTCTCCTTTCTATTGTCCTAACATTGAAAGAGAAGCATCACGGAGTGATCAGAAGGCGGCCTACGACAGAGCTCAGTAATGAGGACATTTGTTGAAGAAGTGGATGGGGGGATCATTCAGGGAAAAGGAGCTGAAACCTAAAGGACAAGATAGATAGCCCAGGACTGGGTGAGACAGACAGCCACTTCTTAGTGGTCTTCCATGTCTCATAGGCTGCCTCACTGTCAAAGTCTCTGAGTATGGTTCTTCCCATCATAGGCACATTCTGACCATCACAATACCTTTGCTCCTGATTAGTTTTCTACATGCTGTCTGATAGCCCTTTAAATGAGATAAGGCACCACAGGATGTGTCTGTGTGTTTGTAGAGGTTAGAACAAATTGAATTGATGCACCACTCTTCCATCTATCTCAGCAAGGAGGGAAAAGGCAAGGAACTTATAGAGGGGATATTGACTGAATCTTAAATTTAACTGCCCGTAATACTCTTCAGAGCACACCCACTGTTCACCTCCTTTGGTTTGTGTACAGTTCTCTTTTTGATCTGGTGAGGGTTTCTTTGCTGTCAACTCACAGATTTTAAGGTCAAAAGGACCATTATGATCACCTAGCCTAATGTCCTGCAAAATACAAGTCATAAAATCTCGCCCAATAATTCCCAGACCAAGTCCTTCACTTTTGTTTGAGCTAGACAGAGCATCTCTTTTACAAAGAGATCCAGTCTTGACTTAAAGCTTACAAGTGAAGGAGAATTCACCACTTCTCTAGGTAAACTGTTTCAATAGTTAATTACCTTCCCTGATATTTATGGTTCTCCATGGTCTGCTTTTTGATCCCAGGTTTAAAGACCTGCCAATCTCAGCATTTTAATCTCTTACATTATAAATCTTGTATGCAGCGATGGCTATGATGCCAAAATGTAAAATACAGTCAGCTGCCAAGTGTCCCTAAGAAGTTGGAGCATATGTTTTTTTGCCAATATTGAAAAAACATTAATAAAAAATTACAAGAAATCTCACCAAATAAATTGCAAAATTCTCCTTAATTTTATGTTTAATTATCCCTTATGTTTTTACAAAATAAATCTTCAGAGTAGGTGTTAATGAAAGTAAAATTAAAAGCAATTTGGCTCTTGACTAAGGTTAACCTAAAATTAGAAATGGAAAAGGCCTGTTACATTACCTTATCTAGTTCCCCTTCTCTCTCACACACTTTCCTCTGCCTAGTACAAGAGTGTCCCCCTTCAGTATATTATTTCAAGTTCTTTGCCAAGTTTAGGTTTAAATAACTCAACCAATGCTTTTACAAAGACACGTGTACTATTCATACCATCAGAGGCCTAACCTGTAGGAGAAAGACTGGGCAATGAAAACAGCTGTCCAAAAATACATTTATTTAGGGCCTGAGCCAAGATCAATTAAAGTCAATGAGAGACTTTCTAGTGTCATTAATGGGCATTAGGTGCAGGCGATAAACCTGTATATCTGTGCTCTCTTTATTATTAATCCATTTGCTTGTTACTAGATAAAAGCTTTCTTCTTCTTTTACTTTTTCTCCATGTTCCAGTGAAATGAAGGGGCTGAATTCACCATTTGCATAAGTGTGTTTTATGCTTGCCAAACAGCAGTTAGGCAGCTGGTGTACCCAGACTATTGTCTATTATACTCACCAATACTGTCTTATTGTTTCCTCAAGCTCCCCCATCTGTCTGAATCTACACATTGTCTCTTGTCGTATGTTTAGACTGTAATTTCTTTGGGGCAGGGACTGCATCTTTGCTGTGGATTTGTATAGCACCTAGCAAAATGGACGGGGGATGGCAGGTGCTACTGCAATCCAAATAACAATGAGTAATACTATCAGAGAACACATATACACTGATGTCAATAGAGCTGAGCCACTTTTGTCAGTGGTGAATGGCATCCATAATCCTGCACTCATGAGAGCACAGGCCTTTGCCCTGGAAACAATGATGAAGTGCTGTGATCATAAAAATATGAAATACAAAACTTTCTTTAATTAAAGTCAAGGACATTCTCTCCCCCCTCCGTGGAACTTGCAAAATGATGGGTTCCAACAGCTCTGATGGAACAAAGAGTTTTAATGACAATAGCTGAATCACTTCCTCTCTGCAGAATTATAGGGTTAGGAATGATTAGCTACTCAGAGATTTTAAAACCAGAAGAGACCATGTGGTCCTCATTCTAATCTACCCTTTTGGCTAACACTAGCCATAGAACTTCCCCTGAGTTAATTCCTGCTTCAAATCCAATAGCTGTGGCTGAGCTAGAGCAGATCTTGTTGAAAAGCATCCAGATCCCCTCTTGATTTAAAAACCCTCCGCAACAGTTAGTATAGACCAGCCCTAAGAGAAAGTTGTCAGAACCAATTACTAACAGTGAAGTTTGACATAATGTTGCTTATCTCGACCTTCTGCAGCCTGTGCTTCCACTGTCAGAGCAGTAAATTTGAAAAAAAATGGAGCTGTAATTCCACCTGCTAATACCACCACTGCAAGTGGCGAAGCACTGAGGTTGAAATCTACAATTCTAATTTAGGTCCATGTAGCCAGAGAGTAGCTCTACCAGTTTTTCCTGTCCCCTTTACCATGACAACATAGCTCCTCCCCTGCCGCAAGTTTTCAATTAATTCCTCTCTCTGCTCTGTCCCTGTCTGTCCTGCCTGCAGCAGAGAAACAGCAAGGAAAGCTTTTTCTGCTTTTTTTCTTTAGGGGAGAGGGAATGAGCAGAGGATGACTGCCTCCCCACAAGCTCCTGCACCTACTACCCACGGTGCAATGCATTTCAGGAAGTCATGTGAGCAGTAGGGACGCGAGACTCTGAGCAAGCCATTTGGTGTGATCACTCACCTTCGCCTTCTGTAATTCAAAAGCCTAAGATGGGAATTACAACCTCACTGTCATTGTAGACAAGCCCTTAAACAACTGCACCTTATTTCTAGTCTGAGTTGTCTAGCTTAATATCATTCTTGAATTGATGTATTGTATTGTAAAACACCTCTCATTACACTGCTCAGAGAACTCAAACAAACAAACATTTCCAAATTAAATCCTGGAGGGACATATTCTTTATCATCATTAAATGTTGGTAAATGATAAACAATAATCAAATTAAATTAAATGATAAATTCTTTATCATCATGAAATACAGTTTAAATGTTTTTCTCCTTTTGAGCTATTATTTTACACTGCCATGAGCCATAAATCTGAAATTCATGCCATGTGGTAGAACTTGCCTCTGAGTTATGTACCCTAAATTTCTGAGCTCTGTGTTCACCTCATGCTTTTGCCATGATTTTAAAAAGGAAGCCATCTTAAACCCCCTAAGTCTACCTCATGTGTACTTCAGTTGTCAGGCCTTCCACATGATAGGTCACGAGGACTTCACTGAGGATAGAATTCAGGATAATTCTTCTCCAAAACCATAAACTCTACCAAAGAAGCTCTGGGAAGAAATCTCCATTTGCTATAAAAGAGACCCATTCCTACATGGTTCTCTAGTCCCTAGAGCAGCAGTTTTCAAACTTTTTTTTTTCAGAATCCAATTTTAAAAAATCATTTTTGCCCACAACCTAACAATTACATCTTTCAGCAATGCATTCCAGTCTTTCGGTGGTGGTGGCAGGGAGTGCCACGACCCAGTACCTGAGGGTTTGTGACTCACTATTGGGTCCCAACCCATAGTTTGAAAACCACTGCCCTAAAGAGTGATATGATAACGTACTTGAGCAAGTTGGCAATGATGCACAATCATACTTAATCAGCCCAATAAGTTATAAGAGAAATTAAATACAGACACATAGACAAGCAAAATTGCTGGAGGGAGGGGGGTTGGAGATTTCAAAAATGTGGCATTCCTCAAATTCTTGGCTCGGATATTTCCTGAAAAGATTAGTAGGAGTGTAGCTAATTGGTTGTTTTATTTACTTTGCAATCAGGTGAATTTCATATTCAATGGATTTTATTATTCGGAAGGTCACTGTTGGAGGACAACATATTACACCTCTCAGAGTTCCATGGGCTGTGATAATATCCAATCTCATAATCAGAATAAGATTACTACTGATCAGATCTTGTATGGGAGAACATCCTTGGAAATCCGGTGTCCTGCTGAGAGCATTGTGGAGGATCCAGAATATCGCAATATCCCATGCCTAGTGCTAAAGACAATTGTGATCCTGGTGGTACTAAAGTTACATCCTACAGATGTAAAGCCAAAGAGTTCACCATTTGGGTCATTAACGTTTCCGTGGCAGTTTTTGTGGGAGTGAGAGATGTTAGCTCATGTGGCCTGGTCAGATTCCATTTGGATAACAACATTCTGCTCACCTAAATTCTCTTTGATTTCTCTAGATTACTGCTGGGATCAAGCGTCCCTGCATGGGTAGACAGAAGCATGCTACCTGGGCTGAAGCTAAAAATAAATGCAAAATATGTAATGAATTTCTTTTTCTTTGAACTTTTTCATAGGGTTTTTCTGTCATGATCAACCTGCTCTTGACTAGGTATGGTCCTGAGTTTATTGCATAGTCTAGTGAAGGTGCTCTCTACACACTATCTTATCCCACATTCACCTGAGAAAAATGAGGAGCAAAAGTTTCAGTAAGTCTTGAAGGATTGCCACTTCACTTAATGTAGCAGAGTCCTCCCAAGCAGCCTAGAACCTAAGCAGTGACTCAGAAATTCAAACAAGATCTGTGGTCAGTCTGTTAGCCTGGAAGCAGCTGGTATTTACCAGCAAGCATGAGATCCTGGGTTTGAACTGAAGACTTAATCTTTCATCTCTGAACAAGGGTAAGATCAGAGCATTTAGCAAATTTCTACAACATGAAATACTGAAATAGTAGCTTTTTAGTTCAGGAAAAACATTCTCCCTTCTCTCCTGGTAGAAATTGTTGCCCCCAGATAAAATCCAGGTCCCCCGTGAAGTGTTCAGACATTCTATTTCCAACATCATAAATATCATGGTGAGAATGCAGCAACTTGTTGATCAGAGAAACTGTACACAAAACATTCGCATCTTCAGAAATAATTGCCTTCCAGTTTACTTAGTGCATAATTAGTTTTTCCTAATTTCGTGTGTGTGTGTCTGTGAGATTTATGCCATCATGTTCCAGAAATGTCCCCCTGCCTTATATATTGGACAAACAAGACAGTCTCTGTGCAAAAGAGTAAATGAACACAAATCTGACATCAGAAATTGCAACACTCAAAACCAATAGGGGAACACATCAATCTCTCTGCTCGATCCATTGACGACTTGCTAATAGCTGTGTTGAAACAGATGAATAACAAATCACAGCTTCAAAGAAAAACTGCAGAATGCGAATGTATATGCAAATTTTACTCAGTTGCCTTGGGGTTAAACAGGGACTATGGATTTTTCTCTCATTACAATAGGTGATTTGACCTCACCTTCCTCTATGTGCTGTTCCCCAGTGTTTGAATTCTAACACCTATTTTGATTTGCTGTTACAGCCTGACCTGATCCTATGTCATATATTTCCCTGCATTTAATTTCCTCCCATTCTGTAAGTTTCCCATCTTCACAGCATCTGACAAAGTGGGATTTTCTCCCACGATAGCTCATGCGATAAATAAATCTGCTAGTCTTTAAAAGTGCCAAAGGACTCTGTTTGTTCATAAAGCAGAGAAGTCTCTGGTGCTTCCAAACCACTTGGGTAAATTGTAATGAAAGCATTCTAGTCCAAGGTCTGCTTTCTGGATGCCTGTTTAATAACTAGAAAAGGATAAGAGACAAGAGTAAAGGGAAGTTGCATAGGCAGAACACGGGATTTCTAGCCATAAAACTAGAGTCCTTGAAAGATGCTTGTCAGTTGTAGCAGAAGACAATATAGGGATACCTTTTTTAAACTAATCTCTGCATTTCCTGACTCAAATAACATTATCGTTCAGTGAGTGCTGTTTCCAAGTTATACTTATTGGCATAGAAAGGAGCAGATTTCAAACTTAGGCACAACATGGGCAGACCCTGAAGCCTCTGTATGCACTTTGCTACAGCCTCATATGAAACTCCTAGCTCCAAATCTCATTCTGTGAAAGAGAGTGAGCCTGCACTTGGTCACAGTCCATGGAATAGTGACTGGGAGAGCTGAAGGTAGATAGGGAACTTGTCATCAAGAGTGAATTCCTCCTGCAAGGACTCCTCATTAACACAGGCTTTATTGCTATGGTGATTACCCATCTGTTTAAAAATGCTCAGAGAAATGAGTAGGACTTGTAATTCATCCCCTTCAGAGTAACGTCTGTATTGTTCGAAAGGGAGACTCTCAGGAGAAGAGTGGGGAGCACAGATGGTGCCAGACTGGAGCTGGCGTGGTGCACAGATGGCACCATAAGAGAACAGGCAGGGATGCAGGTCCGTGGCTGTGCACAGGGAGAGAGATGTACCATAGGCCTTCTGAACTGATTTCTTCTCCTGCTGCTTTGGCATGTTGCTCCCTGCTTCAAATCTATCTATTGGCTTCTCTTAATTTTCCACACCAATTTCAACCTCATCTTCACCTGTGAGGCTACCAGGATTCTACTCCTGCCTCTATCTCCCTGTCAGAATTACAGGGTTAGGTGTTAGGCCATATGCCTTTATCTATTCTGGGATGGAATTCCATAATTCTCCCACTCTTAGACCGAGCCCTGTGCTACAGGACTCTGTGGCTCTCCCACGCTTACTCAACAGATCCAATTGACTTCAGTTCCTGAGACTCTTCCCTTCAGGAAACTGTGACCAAGCAGCCTTCTTAAGAGAAACGTGTTGTTTATTTTGAGGTAGAAACAAAGAATTTATAGAAAAAAAGGCTTTTAAAACAGTCTATGCACATATCTATTTTACCCATGGTCTTATCATTCCTTGATCATAACCTAGGTAGGCCTAATGCCTTCAGACATCCCAGGGTGTCTCTGTGGGGGATCGAGGGGGCAGCTGAATGTTCAGAGGGCACTGAGACTGTGAAGAGTCCAGGCATCATTGAATAAGCATGTGAAGGTTGATACAATTTCTTTGATATTCCAGGACAGCAAGGCCATGCAAGGTCAAACATTATCTGAGCATAAAGAACAAAAGACAACTGATGCTCGGCTTTCCACTCCAGAGATACTGACACATCAGATACCCTGGCTGATTGGATCTGAATTCTGCTGAGACAGCCAGATTCCTTACCTCTGACTTCATTCATAGAATCTTAGAGTTGGAACTTGGAAGGGACCTCATAAGGTCATCTAGTCCAACCCCCTGCTAAAAGCAGGATCATCCCACCCAGGGTTTTGCCTAACAGGGCCTTAAATGTTTCCAAAGATGGAGATTCCACCACCTCCCTAGGTAACCCATTCCAATACTTCACCACCATCCTAGTGAGAAAGCTTTTTCTAATATCCAGCCTTGACCTCCCCAACTACAACTTGAAACCATTGCTCCTTGTTCTGTCCTCTGTTACTACTGAGAACAGCCTAGCTCCCTCCTCTTTGGAGCACCCGTTCAAATAGTTGAAGGTTGCTATCAAATCCCCCCTCAGGCTTCTCTTCTGAAGACTAAATAAGCCTAGTTCCTTCAGTCTCTCCTCGTAAGTCATGTGCCTGAGCCCCTTAATCATTTTTATTGCCCTCTGCTGGACTCTTTCTAATTTGTCAACACCCTTTCTATAGTGGGAAGCCCAAAATTGGACACAATATTCCAGTGCCGAATAGAGGGGAATAATCACATCCCTCGATCTGCTGGCAACATTCCTACTGATGCAGCCCAAAATGCCATTGGCCTTTTTTGGCAACAAGAGGACACTGTTGATTCATATCCAGCTATCTGTCCACCATATCCCCCAGGTCCTTTTCTACAGCGCTGTTACTTAGCTGATTGGTCCCCAACCTGTAGCAGTACATGGGATATTTTCGTCCTAAATGCAGGACTTTGCATTTGTCCTTGTTGAACCTCATGAGATTTCTTTTGGCCCAATGTTCCAATTTGATAAGGTCTCCCTGAATCCTATCCCTGCCCTCCAGTGTGTCTACCATTCCCCCCACCTTGGTAGCATTCGCGAATTTACTGAGCATGCTATCTATCCCATCATCCAGATCATTAATGAAGATGTTGAACAGAACCGGCCCCAGGACCGACCCCGGGGCACTCCACTCATTACTGATTGCCAACTAAACATTGAGCCATTGATTCCTACCCACTAAGCCCAATAATCTAGCCAGTTTTCTATCCACCTTATAGTCCATTCATCCCACCCACACTTCCTTAACTTGCTGACAAGAATACTGTGGGAAACCATATCAAAAGCTTTGCTAAAGTCGAGGTATATCATGTCAACAGCTATTCCCGCATCCACAAATCCAGTCATCTCATCATAGAAGGCAATCAGGTTGGTCAGGCATGATTTGCACTTGGTGAATCTATGCTGACTGTTCCTGATCACTCTATTTTCTTCCAAGTGTATCAGAATGGATTTTTTGAGGACCTGCTCCATGATTTTTCCAGGGATTGAGATGAGGCTGGTTGGTCTGTAGTTCCCCAGATTCTCCTTTTTCCCTTTCTTGAAGACAGGTACTATATTTGCCTTTTTCCAATCATCTGGGACCTCCCCCATTCGCCACGAGTTTTCAAAGATAATGGCCAATGGCTCTGCAATCACATCAGCCCAACTCCCTCAGCACCCTTGGATGCAGTTCATCCAGCCCCATACACTTGTGCACACCCAACTTCTCTAAGCAGTCCTTAACCTGACCCATCACTGTGGGCCACTCTCCTTTTCGCCACTCTGTGTTACCCAGTGTAGTAGCCTGGGAGCTGACCTTTCCTGTGAAGACTGAGGTTAAAAAAAAGCATTGAGTACTTCAGCCTTTTCCACATAATCCACCACAATGATAACTGCCTCATTCAGTAAGGGACTACACCACCCCTGATCCTCTTCTTGTTACTGACATACTTGTAGAACCTCTTCCTGTTATCCTTCACATCCCTTGCTAGCTGCAACTCCAATTGTCCTTTGGCCTTTCTGATTTTATCTCTGCAGGCGTGAGCAATTTTTTTATACTCCTCCCTAATCATCTGTCCATGATTCCACTTCTTGTAAGCTTCCCTTTTATGTTTCAGCTCACCGCAGAGTTCTTTGCTAACCCACGCTGGGCACCTTCCATGTTTGCTGTTCTTTCTGCACATTGGAATGGTATCTTTCTGTGCCCTTAGTAGGGTTTCATTAAAATACAGCCAGCGCTCTTGGATGCCTTTCCCTGTTAGATTAGCTTCCCAAGGGATCCTGTCCATCAGTTCCTTGAGGGAGTCAAAATCTGCTTTTCTGAAGTCTAGGATCTGTGTTCTGCTTCTTTCCTTTCTTCCTTTGATCAGGACCCGGAACTCTACCATATCATGGTCACTGCTGCTCAGCTTGCCGTTCACTTCTACTTCCCCAATTAATTCTTCTCTGTTTGTGAGCAATAACTCAAGAGGTGCAAGTCCCCTTGTTGGTTCCTCCAGCATTTGTAGCAGAAAGTTGTCCTCAGCGCTCTCCAAAAACTTCCTGGATTGCCTGTTCACTGCTGTATTGCCCACCCAGCAGATGTCAGGCTAATTGAAGTCCCCCATGAGAACTAGGGCCTGTGATCTGGAATTCCTCCCCCTAGAAGCTCTCTGTTGCTTTCTGCCTCTTTAAATCACTCATTTTTTCCTTAGCAGGCATGTCTTGGGTGTAATTTTAATTACTGTTTGGAAAGACAAAGATCTGCTATCCTGGGAATACATTTATTGCAGACAACTATTGACCAAGTCCTATCTTATTGGAATCACTCTCTTTGGGTAACACTTCATATCTCTAATCATTCTCCCAGAGGGTGCACTCAAAGGCCATCCACTTTAATGGGTGCCATTGGTTTGAAGGGATGCAAAGGATGGAGGTTGGTAGCTAATGGCACCGAGGAAGCCTGCACAGCTGGATGTAAAACATAACACTATAAATGGGCCAATATGCTGAGGAGATGCAGACAAGTGTTGAAGGGGTAAAGGCCTTGTGATATTGAAGCCATCTAAAAGGCACGATTGTTTTCAAAATCACTTCTGAAAAGGAGCAAATTAGTTCCCTTCCACAGCAACACCTTCTTGATATTTATTTATTCCAAACAGCAATCAGTCTGACATTCAGGTTGTTCAACCTCTCTGCACCCTCTCCACTGCGAGGCAAAGCTCACTTGTAGGTGACAGAGATTTCCATAACAGCAATGAGAAGATAGGTAGCCAGACAGGAGGATGTACAAGGAGGGTTTCAGAATGGTTGCCTGCCTGTGAGAAGAGATCCCAAGAGGAGGAAGGAGCAGAGCAAGAAATATTTCCTCCCATGGGAAGGGAAAAGATGGTCTGGTGATTTAAAAGGGTGCAGCTGTCTGACTTACTGCGCAGGTCTGTTTGATGGTATTTGAGAACTACATGACTAGGCCATATAACACTAAGGACTCTAATAAATAAATGTCAGCCCCTTCTCTCTGTGCATGCAGTAACCTCTTGCACAGTCTTCCATCCAGCACTTACAAAGCAGACAGAAGGATAGGAGGAAGAATATTATCCCCATTTTAGAGATGGGGAACTGAGTCAGAGAAATGAAGGCCATGTCTACATTACAGGTGCTTTAGCCACACAGCTATGGTAAGGTATCTATGCTGCTGTAAGTCTATAGTGCAGACACGACTACAGTGATGGAAGGGGGTTTTTCCATTGCTGTAGGAGCTTCACTTCCCCGAGCGACAGTAGCTAGGTTGACAGAAGCATTCCTCCATCAGCCTAGCTGCATCTAAATTGGCCATTAGGTCAGCAGAGCTACAGCACTCATGGGTGTGGATTTTTCACACTCCAGAGTGCTATAGCTATGTGGACCTACATTTGTAAAGGGAAAGTGGGATGTTTGAGTGATGCTCCTATGTCAAAGGAAGAGTAAACCACTGTGGTCATCAAGCACAGACATGGATGCCTGCTGGGAGAAGGAGACATCCAAAGGAATGTGCCAGCTTGGGTATGGGTCCTTGGTTAGTACTCTTTTTGTGAAAGCTTCTATATCACAGATCAGTGATATTCCCGCCCAACTCATTCCAAACAGACTTTCAGAGGGATGGAAATATCATTCAGCAGTGCACAGCAATTCTTTTATTCTTTTGTGAAAATTGCAACCTTTTTTTCCCAACAGCCAGGCTGGATTTATTTTTACCCTTACTGAGTTTTAAGCCCTATAATTATTGAACTTTAAAAAGCCACACACCTGAGAAACTGGGGACAACAGATCAACTGGCTAAGCAGCAGAAAGGAAGCACCGGATGAAGATTATTTCAGTTTTATAGAAGCAATTACCTAGGCGGTCTGGGGGAACTGATAAGGCTACAGTGCAGTGCCAGACATTAACTGGGTCCAGTGGTCTTCTGCATGGGGGATCAAAGATTTTGTTTAGGCTTGCTCTTGTGAGAGTGGAGCAAAGGGTGGGGTGGATTATTTACTTTGTATATATAAGGGCCAATGGTTCATTTCTGTCACAGCCCACATTTTCTCTTTTCCCCTTTGCTCTTACTAGAGGAAAATGTGTACTGCTGTTGGCTTAGAGAAACAAAATCGGCAGCAGGTGAGGAGGAGATGGAAAGAGATGGACAAATTATTTGCTCTTGTTTTCTTCATGGAAACTGGTGGATTTATCACTTTATCCTTCATGAGCTCACCAGAATACAAATCTTTTCATAGGCTCTCTGTACAAATGGTGCCAAAGAAGAATCGCATGAATGTGTGTGTATTGGATGAAGAAGGATGATGAGGCTAAAGCACAGAATTGGGAAACAGGAGATTTAAGTTCCACTGTTAAGTCATATGGTGACTATTGGCAAGCCTGTTCTCTAACCTGCATCTGTTTAACTGTCTGTCTTGAGAATACTAATCTTGCAATGTGAGTCTGAGGCTTCATACATTAGCTAAAGGGCCCTGAGAATCTCTGGCAGAAGTTCCTATTAAGTAGAAGCACAAAGTATTAAAAGATCATGTGTTTTGTAAACTATTACCACAAATCCTATTGAACTGTCACAGCATTAGAGATGACTTCAGCATGTCCAAATCAGCTGAACATATGTGAGAAATTTGCTCATTTTCCTTCCCTTTCTACAACAAAGATAGCAGAACACCTACCTACTGGTATTGAGAGCAGGAGAACCAAGGAGTCAAAAGGCATCCAAGGTTGAGGGCTGAGAGTTTTAAAGCCAGCTAGATGATTCATTTCAATGGGACTCACATAACCAAATCCCCAGACAGCTCTGAAAATCTGAACCAAGTTTCCTATGGGATTTTGGCAGCTAGCGCTGGAAAAGCAATGAAGGAGTCTGGATAACCCATCCAGCGCATGGGAACGAGTAGCGGTGACAGTAATGAGAGAAAACAGACTCAGGAGACAAAGCCACAAGCGGAAAGGAGATGACTAGAACTGACTCTGGCAGTGATGGGAATGCTCATGCTCTTCAGTAGGTGACTGAGCACCCAGAATGAAAACTCATTCGCATCAGAAAAACCACTGCAACATATGAAGAATAATCAGCCACTGGGCTGGCCTTCCAGCTCCTCACAATGAACCTCAAAGATGAATGAGGGGCATGCATGCCAAGAACTGCTAGTGAGAACTGCACTGTTTTCTAAAGCACAGAAAACAAGTCCTTTAACCAGGATATAGGTCTGAACAGCCTGATCTGGAGAGGACAAGGGCAGAGGAGGGGAGTGATGGGGAAAGCTGGCTGGCTATTATTGGATGCAATACAAACTGTCATCAGAAAATATGATTTGGTGGTCAGAGTGCTTTCAGCTTCATCCGGGAGACAGTTCCAATACAAAGAAACTTGAAGGACTCAGGAGGGGATTTTTTCCCTGATGTATTCTGGCTTCTTCTTCTTTTTCTATCCTTCTACTGTAGCATTAGAGATGGCTGTTGCTGGAGATGGTACATTGGACAGGAAGGGCCAGTAACCTGAGGTGACAGTGAACACTCTTTCAGGTGCTTGGCTTCCTGGTTCTTGTTCTTGTATTAAGTCGACGTAACTTTTCTAGTGTAGACATTCTCAGGCTATGTCTACACTAGAAAAGTTAAGTCGACTTAATACGGTCGACTTTAAGTAGACTTAAAGTTAACCTTATTAAGTCGACTTAACAAAGTCGACTTACCTTTTCTAATGTAGACATAGCTCCTTGTCGACCTGATTAAGTCGACTTAATAAGGTCAACTTAGGCGCTAATCCCCATTCACACTGTCTTTAAGTCGACTTAAGTAGACTGAAGGCTTAAGTCGACCTAAAACCAGGTGTTATTAAGTTGATTTAAGCTTTCCTTAAGTCAACTTTAAGGAAATGCTTAAGTCGACTTAATAATAGCCCAGTGTGGACATGGCTTTGTTAGGTCGAATTAAGCCTCCTTAAGTCGACCTAAGTTACCAGTGTAGATGTACCCTCAGAGTCTAAGTGATCGCCATATGTGGGTTTGGGAAGGAAATTTCCCTCAGGTCATATTGGCATATATTTTTGCCTTTCTGTGAAGCATGAAGTATGGGTCACTTGCTTGGATTTTCATTTAATCACGTCCTTGCCACTGCAGGGGCCTTGGGTATTGGTGCACCTTGGTCCCATTAATGTTCTTGGCCTGTGGCACGGAATAGTCTCATCCTCTGTGGGCTAAAGCACTTTGGTCTTATGTCGATTGTTGGATTTAGTACATGGGTGCTGGGTGGCAGAGCCAGCGCTAGGAATAAACAGGCTTAAGGCATAAGCAATTGCTTAGGGCCCCAAGCAGCTCCTAGGCTCCCTTGTTTGCTTTTTATTGTAAGAACTTGCCTATTTTAGTATCAGGAGGGAATATTCCTGCCTAAGGCCCCCCACTGGGCTAACACCGACACTGCTGAGCGGGATTTGTGGCCTGTGATACATAGGAGGCCAAACTAGATGATCAGTGGTCCCTTAAAGCCTTAATCTCGATGACTATGACTGTATGACTAAACCTAAAATCACTACAATCAGGAAAAATGACATCAATGACTCACAAAGCACTTTCAAAAAAGCAACTTCCACCACAAACCTTAGTGATTGAGAATGAACCCAAACAAATAGCTCAGTTTAGTGACAACACAGCCATCCAGCTCTCTGACAACAATTTGTCAGAAACACATTGTGCCCATAATACATTCAGTTGATTTGTCTTTCCCAGCAGAGTTACGCTTATCCGTTTATTTTCATCCGCTCTCCTAATACAGAATTGACTCTTTGAATCCTTTCAAGCCTTGTGTCAATTCTGACTAATACAGCCATTTTCTGCACTATGGCAAAATTCTGGAACTTGTGCTGTGTGGGAAGACCACTGATTTCAGCAATGCTGTTCAGCCTATAGAAAGGTTTAGAAGATTATGCCTGGAAAAGGAATGTTCTGATGTTCTGTGTGCAGCAAAATGAAATTTACTAATAGCCATGAAACACCCTGGCAATATATTCCAACTGGATGATTACATTTCTCATGCCCTTATACTACATTGCCTTCATCCTCATGGTTCATAACACAACTTGCATGCAGGGCCGTCCCTGGGGGGGGGGGCGAACGGGGCGATCACTCTGGGCCCCGCAGTTACGTGGGTCCCACACTGTCCCACTCGCAGCGGGGTAGTGCGGGGCCCGCGCGCACCGCAGCCCCTCCTCCCACGGCCGCCTCACTGCCTTCGGCAGCAAGCCAGGCCGGGCCGGCTATGCCCCACCCCTGGGCCAGCCCTCCCCATCCTCAGGGTGAAGCAGGCAGGCCCAGGGGTGGCGCACATGGGGTCCGGCCTCTGGACCCGGCTGCCCCACATGGCCGGCTCACCCAGCCTCCTGGCTCAGGGCCAGGGCCGGAGCCGCTGGCTCCCTCCCACAGGCAGCCTCCAGGGCTGGGACTTGAGCCGGCTCTGGCTCCCAACCCCCCTTGTCCCGCAGGCAGCCTCGGCTTCCTGGCCCAAGGCCGGGACCGGAGCTGGCTCCACTCTGCAGGCGGCCTCCCGGCCCAGGGCTGGCTCCCTGGGGGACAGGGCACCGCTTTGGCCAATTGGCCCTGGGCCCCGCTCCCCCCACGGGACGGCTCTGCTTGCATGCTATAGTTCATAGAAATTCATGTCTGTCATTACTAATTACTGTACTTAGTTTTTTCTCTTCATGAGCTGACCAGATTTTATGTGCACACTATTCTTTTAGTGAATAATTTCCCAATCTGCAGTTCACTAGAATTGTGATTTGCAAATATCAGAATCGGGTATATAATTCAAGCTGTAACTTGAATAGCTAACTCAAGTACATGATGTGAATTGTAAAGCACTAATACAGTGTGAATTCCACACTGTAGGCATGACTACAGACATCATAATTCACAGTTTTCACCAATACTGCTTGAATTTTGCAATTGAATGTACAGTTCAAAATTAATTTAGGTGACAATTAAAACATTAAGATAAAAATGCACTTTGGTGGAGCATTTGTTGTAGAAAAGCTCAAGGGCTCATATGTTTGTGGAAAGCAAACCCCCAAAGGTTGCAAACCTGATCAAATCAAAATTCACTTTCAAACCTGAATGAATATTTGAATAGAATTTTTTCCCCTCTGTGCACATTTAAAGTGTTAAGTCAACTTAATAAGGTCGAAAAGGGGCTATGTCTACACTAGAAAAGTTAAGTCGACTTTTTACTAGGCTGGTAAAGGGTAGTATAAATAACAGCTTGGGAGAACAGCCCACTGAATTTATCCTCCTTCCTTGCTGATAACAATGTGCTTGTGTTGATAAGAAAAGTGTTGATGCAATTTAACTAAGAAAACCTTTCAGGTCAGAATATCTGCCCAAGATCATAATTAGGCTGATTTCCATTCTTAAACCCCAAATAGCTATCAATATAAATGTATGCCACCCTCCCACCCTTACCCTGGGGAAACAGCTAACACCTCCCTCATCCATTTAGGAAGCTGAGGAAACAAATAAATAATTGCTCTCTGAAGGACTGGTGTGCAGAGCAGGCATTTTTGAGCAGCCCCATTTGATTATTCCAGCCTCCAAAGGAGAAGATATGGATACTGCACTGTGAAGCATGCATTTAAGTACCTCCATGGTAAGCAGGCTTGGGAGACATTGAGGGACTGTGAGCAAATGGGAAGTGATCTGAGTTGCATTTATATAGGAACACTAGAGAGACATAATACAATCTTACCCAAAATATATCTTTAGGCTTTCTTTTTTAGATTTCTTTCTTCATACTCTATGACTTGTCAGCAGAGTCAGAGAAGGTAAATGTGGAAAAGATTTAAAGGTCAGCTGACCCATCTTCCTGTCCAAGTTGAGTTAATCCCTATGGGGCATTTTACTAGTGTTCTGTTCAGTCTAATAGAATCATAGGAGCACAAGAAATCTAGGCAACTGATTCTCATACTTGCCATTCATGTGTAACAAAGTAGGGGTGCATCTACACTTGTAAATTAAGTCGACTTAAAAGCTTAATCGACTTAATTTACTCTGTGTCTACACTACACTTTCCTTAAGTCGACTTAAGCAAGCTGCTTAAGCAAGCTGCTTAAGTCGATTTAAGGAAAATTAAGTAGACTTTTTAAACCTAGTTTAATGTTGACTTTGGCTTAAGTCAACTTTAGAAAGCCAACTTAAGCCCATGTAGACCTGAAGTAGCCCTAAATCGACTCTAAGTCAACTTAGGGCTCTCCAGGACTCCCCCACTGCCTTCCCTGCCAGGGGGAGTGGCACAGGGAGAGCCTGGCATGCCTCCCCACAGGGCAGGGGAGAGCCCTGCCCACCCTGTCCCTATGCCCTTTCAGGGTCCCTGTCCCCCTTTGCCCCTTGTACCCAGGTACAATGGGGCAAAGGCTGAGCCCCCTGGCACAGGGTGCCCCCCTACTACCGTGGACCTGTCCAAGGTCCCCCTAGCCCCTACAAGTCAACCTAGGCATCCAGGGTGGACACTCTAGGTCAACTTTGTAGGGTCCCCCCAAAGTTGACTTAAAATTTAGGTGTGGACATGCTAAGTCGACTTAAAGTCGACTTTAAGTCGACTTAGCTAAGTCGACCTAAATTTACAAGTGTAGACATAGCCTAGAGGAGTTGCAAGAAGGAGAAGGGAAAGGCGGTATACAGGCAGGGCAGGCTGCAGACAGAAATACTGTGCTGGGACCACAACTAAAATATGAAATCCCCTTTATTATAAAACATTAGCCTTCTCCATCTGTACAGTGTTATCCTAACCAATGCTGATCCTGAGTGCTGGTCTAGCTCTGCGGGGAATGATTTTCACCATTCTCTCTAGCTGCTGGACACAACTGTGTCCAAGAAGAGTTTGATAGTAAGAGGTCATTGTGATGACTGATTGCGGTGCTCAGTGCTGGAGCTAGGAAAATCACGAGCAACTCATACCCTCTAACCATGATGAGCTTCCTGCACAGCTCCCTTTCCCCCTAACTCCAATCAATATGCACTGAAGAGTGGAAGGAAGTGTATCGCAAACCTATGGTTTCAATGCTTGCTAGTCAAGTGCCAAATCTCGGTACTTCTGGTGCTATATGATCAAAATATAACCATATATATCATTAATATTGCCACTATTAATGGCAACAAAGCTTGTACAAAGTACGTCATATAAGATGTCAATGGAAAAGCTATGATTTGCTAAGTAGGATCATTCTGTTTATATGCATGTATTGTCTTTGTATCTAAAGTTATGAATATTGTACCAGTATTTCAAATGGGGTCTGTCCTGGGGTAACAATTAGGAAATTCACATGCAGTCTGGCCAACGCATTTTGAATGAGCAATTCAAGTTGATGGCCTGTTTAGAAAACACTTAGCTTTCACAGTGAGTCAGAGAAGAAGCTTCTTCCCACCTTGTCCCCTTCCAGTGGAAACTTTAGCCAAAATATGGGCAATGGCTGTCCCTGTGAGTCATCAAAGCATGCAAGGGAATGTGACTTGCTCATGTGAAGCTGGACTCCATCTTCCACCCATAATTTTCCTCAAATGAAGACTGAAAGCATTTCCTCCACATGGGAGAAGAAGATGTAAAGAACCCTGGAGGCATCTCCATTTTGCCTCTTTCCTGCTCTGATCTCTGGACTACGGGTTTATATTAAAAACACATTGACTGTGGACTGAGAATCTTTGAATCTTTTGGAAGTTACTGGAAGTTTTACAAGCCAGCAGTTTTTAGCATCACTGCTACAAACCTGATCCAATAACTTTGCAATGATTGTACGCATATGACTTCCTTAACCATTTTAACTTTTTTTTTTTATAAATAAACCTTTATTTATTAGGCACTAAAGGATTGGCAACAGCATGGTTATTGGGTAAGATCTGAGTTCTATATTGACCTGGCTATGTAGCAGATCTGTTAAGGTTAGAGGACCATATATGTGATGAAACTGGTATTCATTAACGCATCATCATCGAGTCCAGTGTTTGGGTGATGAGACCAGGGCTGGAATGCCTAAGAAGATTGCATTGCTGACTTCTTTTTAACCAGGGTGGTGACACAGAAGTTTACTTTTGTGACTGACTTGGTACACCGAATGGAAGAATAATCACCAGTTCAGGGTGAATGCATCCTATTTCTCAACAGTTTGTTCCGAATTTGGCATCCTCAGCTGTGACCCCATAAAGCACAGTAACAGTACCCATTGACTAAAATTAGACACACAGTACTGCTTCTTCTAAATAATGGAGCCACTGGCTAGCCCCATAAACACTGAGCCACACAATAATGAAACATCATCCAGCACTACTATAAGACCACAGTTTCTTCCCTCCCAGTGACATGTTTACAATATTCGTGGCCATAGAGTCCCAGAAAAATTACTAACTTGCTTACTGTGGGCTGGAGAGATGCTTCAAAATGAGCAGTGCCAGGGACAGTGCGGCTGCTCTGTAAATCCTCTTTCAGGGGAGAGACACTTGGCTCATTCCTGAGAGTGCTGCGATATAAATAACAGCTCACGCAGAGTTTGGAGAGTGGCGTGGTGCCAAGGCGCCACTTACAGAATGAGGGCCTAGGAAGCTTAGCTCTGGAAACCCCATTTCAGTCAGCAGAAGGTATTTTTAAAAACCCTTGTCAGCAGCCTGGAAACTGAAAAAAGGCCCTCCTGAGTGCTGTGACAGGAGTTAGTATGTTGAGTCATTCCCCTTTCCCACCCATCATACCTCGTAAGTCCATTTAAAGGGGATAAGGATGTTTATAATAAAAATACGTCAGAGACAAATCCCCATATGGAACTCAGTTTGGGAGAGCTCAGCTTCTGAATGGAACTGTAAATAACAGAGTCAGCTGGGCATTATACTCTGGGAGTTAGAGACCAGGGCTAAGCCTGTTCATTACTATCCTCCCAAATAACCTGTGGAAGTGGTGCTTACATTTCCATTCATCAGAGAATAACAGCCTGACGTATTGAGGAGCAATGATTTTTCTTTTGCCTCATATATGTCCACCACCCACTTCCCCAGTCCTCTGACAGGGAGTCATGAGGGGTGTTCTTCAAACAGCACTTCCTCTTCCAGCAGAAAATCATGAAGTGCCTGATTGTCATCGGCCTATTTTACCCTGCTCCCATTCTTAAGTGCCCAGCAGGGTCCTGATCTTTTAACTGCTCCAAGCCGTAAGTGCAGACATCTGGTCTTAGGATACTTAGGCTTAGATCCACTAACCATAATGGAGACATTATTAAAATACCTTAGCTGGAGGCCATTTGCTGCCAATGACCATGACAAAAAAACACCAGATAAACCAACACTATGACATGCCATGGAACGCACCACCCTAAGAATGTAGGCTCCTTTGCATGGATCCAGAAAATGAAATTACTGGGATTTTAAAGAAAGGAATCATTGAACATTAGGAAAACAATGGTCTCCTTTCTCAGCAAACGGCATCTGTTGTGCTAATTTTGATCAACTGGGGTAAAACATTTAAACTCAGATGCTCCTACAGAAATGTTCACCTGCCTATTTCTTCTGTGCACTCAAAAATCAAGGAATTACACACCGGAGCAGGCACAAACGCCAGATTGCAGACACAAATCTAGATTTTTCTGGGGCACAAGCACCTTTCCAGGTACTCCTAACATGCCCCCTTTGGAAATTTAACCCTTCACATGCCCTGACAGAAATAAAAATTCACCTTTCAATAAAAGCCCCTTGACAACAGTGAAATCCTGTTTTCCGTGATTCAAAGCACTCTGCTATGTACTCACCTTAGCACGTGTGTTGATCCATTTATAGTGGTGGTGGAACAGGGGACAGTTTGTCCCAAGATGGAAGGCCTTCGATATCGTTCATCACCACAGCACAGAATGATGAGGAAGGCACGCCTGAAAGACCTGTTCAGGAAGGCATACAGGAAGGGGTTCAACCCTGAATTGATGTAGCCCAACCACAGGAAAGCTGTCCACAGCTGCTCAGGTACCGTGTAGTTTATGAACGGGTCCACAACATTAGTGATAAAGAACGGGGCCCAGCAAAGGCAGAAGCACCCCATGATAATACACAGGGTCTTAGCAGCTTTGGTCTCAGTCTTCATACGGTGAGAGCTATGCTGGTCAGGGTGGTGCTGCCTTCCCTCTGTGGGGGCCCCTGCCCGTTGGAGGATCCGGATCTGGCGGGCGTGCTCCCTGGCTGTGATGTAGATCCGATAGTAGGCCAGCACCATCAAGAAAAATGGAATGTAGAAGGCCACCACGGAGCATGTAATGGCGTAGGGTTTGTTGACCATGAATATACAGTAGGTGGAGTTGGAAGCCTTATTGAACTGTCTTTGTTGTATCTGAAAGAAAAAAGCAAGGACAAAGAACAAAAGAGGCTTATAACAGCTTCTCTGATGACAAAAAAAATCTCTGCTTTGGTTACTGTGCCAACATCTCCACCAGCTTCTGCTTCTGTCTATCTCTTGTATCTGTCCCATCCATCTGCGCTCTCTCTCATCTTCTTTCTAGGTGCAACTACGCTGCACACAAAGTCCAGGTCCACGGAGCCTGGGTAGGAGGATTTGGTGTTCAAACCCTGTAGATGAGCATCCATACTTGCATTGTAAAAACTGGGTTTACAGTTGCTGGACCTGGGATTCCCAGACTTGCTGATGTGTCCACACTGCACTACACAGACCTTCTATGTCAAGTCTGCAGCTTGACCTGCATCCACACTGCAAAATGACAGGGTTTGGACCCGAGTCATAGTTGGACTCTGACCTGACCCGATCTGACTCTCCCCAGCAGAGTCCTAGCACCCAGATTCTGAGTTTGCTGACCCAGGACAGACTGATTTATATGTGGACAGAAGTGGAGCTTAGCCTCAAACTTGAGTCAGAGTCCAGGGTTAGTGTGTGGTGTAGACATATGTCCTGTGGTTATCCCTATGCAATTTGCTGAGTTGTAGTCCTTAATCCTTACTACTCTGTGGTGGGGTCACAATTCCAGACACTCCAGAGGTGATCTCATTCTGGCTACCAAATAGTGACCACCTCCCTAAAATAGAGACCAAGGAATATAGATGGAAAAGAACAACCCCAAACAGAGAGTGATGGGGGAGAGAGAACCAATGTACTCTCTACTATTCAGACATTATTCACCTGTATCTAGTTTTAAAGCCAAAATGTCCAAACTTTGCCCAGCCAAGCTCCATGCTGGGAACAAGAAAAGAGCCTGAATGAAATACATGCTCTCCATAACATGGAGCAGACCGCAGCCAGCCTCATCTCTCTACTATGGAAGTGTGGCCCACAGCGAGTTCTTGTCCATGTGCACTATTCCGTTTTGAGCCAAGCATACTGTAAGAATAAAGATATGGGGGAGCTGCAGGCTGTATCACAGAATTCAGAGAGCTGCATTTGGTCCTTAGACCATACCATAAGCACCTACCGGCAAAGGAGAAAGCATGAAAGTATGGAGGGAAAAGAAGGAAAGTGAAGTATGTGAGTTTGGGAGGAAGGGGAATCCTCTGGGAGAACATTCCTGCTACAGAACAGTTCCAGAATCAAGTCCATTGATTACATAATGCCTATCATTAGGTGTCTGTATGAGAAGTACTTCTGCCTCTCATTTTCTCTCCTGCACTGATTTGACAAGACAGCATGTAAATAGACCCATCTTGTACTTAAAGCCAGGGTCAGCATCACACTGGTTTAAAATGATGAAGAGGGAGCTATGATATATTATCACACAGTCATGTCTGAGCCTCGTAGATAGTTATCCTATTTCGCCTGATGCACGGCCCAGTATGCACCGAGTAACCTGTGTGGGGAATCAATTTAAACCCAATTATGAGGAGTAGGGGACTGTACTCTGGTATGTAAAGGTCGATGCAGAGAAATAAAAGTGCAGCCTTTTCTGAAAGGAAATAAGCAGAGAATTCACTGGAAAAAATCAATAGGAGAAGAAATCATTCTTTTAAAAAAAGTTTCCTTAAATGATCACCAAGCCCAGCTGGATGAATCTTTCACAATACCGTCCAGTCAATTCACTTGACAGACTGCCCCAGGTATCCAAAGTGAACCCACAAGTATTGAAATCTCCTCTCAGGGTTTCCAATTTTGTTTGCTCTGAGACTCCCGTGTAAGGCACTAAATCCCACACACTCTTTAAATCGGGCATTTTTACTCTATTGTTTTTTATTATCATTGATTCCTTCATCTACACACTGGCAGGACGGACAGTGATTTTATGTCCTATGCCCCACAACATAGGTTCTGAAAATAAAGCCAAAGGGATTGGTATGAAAACTGACTACCAACTCAATAATCTACACGTTTGGCAAGGTTTGACCCTCAACCACCATGAGTGCTATATTGAGACTGGAGTGGTGGTGGGACCAGCAAAAAAGCAAGATACAAAGCACCTTTCTTGGCTCACTTGGTACAGCTTAGATTTGTAGGCCACACTGGTCCTCAGTTCAAAATCCCAGCTATTCATGTACAGTTGGTCCCCATAGGACTCTGCTATTGGGCTCTCCATTGGGGCATGACCAGCATTGTCAGAGTCAATGGTCAAGATTTTCAAAAGTGAGTGGGGATTTTGGGCATCTCCATGTTTGAGAGCCCAACTGGAGACACTTTCAAGGAGCCTGATTTTCAGAAAGTGCTGAGCACCCACCCTATGAATATCAGGACTGTTTAAGGTGTCTCAAGGTAGATGCTCCAAATCGCTAGATAGCTCCGAAAATATTGGCCACCGCAAATATCTTCCTGTTGCAGGAGATGAAAGTCCTTTCAGTGTTTTCATATATAACAGAGGTGCCAAACATGTGTCCCATGGGTTGAATGTGGCCCTTGAACCTCTTCCATCCAGCCCATGACTGTGCTCCGCAAGACCACACTCTCCCGAACAGAGAGAGAGAGTGTGTGGTTTCACATACCCAGCACTCCGCAATGCCACGAGAGTGTCAGGTCTTGTAACATCATGGAGCACTGGGTATGCGAGACAGCGCTCTGCAAGACCACACTCTCTCCCTAACAGAGGGAGAGAAAAAGAGAGGTTTCGCAGAGTGTATTTTCGTATACACAGCCCTCCATGATGCCACGAGAGTGTAGTATTATTTCGATTTATGGTATGTACGGCCCACTTGAAGTACATTTAAATCCAATCTGGTGCACCATAATAAATGAGTTTGACACCCCTGACATACAAGATAATTACAGGCCTTTTCATTCTACGATAGTTGCCCTGAACAGCAAGGCCACCACCCAGACAATTACAGGGGGTCATTATAAATACAGGGAGTCAAATCATCCCTTTCTGCAGGAAGACCCACAAAACGTGAAATGTTCCCTTTAAAAGTGTGCTAGTCTCGGACACAGTAAACCGAGCTTGTGTTATCGAATGACTTGGCACCCCCAGCAGGGCACTGGGTGGCACTTTCAAAGGGGCATGTGACAAATAAGCACATATGAAGCAATAGTGAGTTAATTCTCATCTAAATTTCTGACTTAGAGCTGCCACTATCTCTGTGACATGCTCCTTCGGGGCCCCATTCTGAAAGGTAGGTCCCATGGAAATCAATGGCGAGGAGGCAGCTCAGCATGTCTTAGGATCAACTTCATGATTTCTAAATACAAATTTCTCTTTCCCTAGATTTCAGCCTATGCTGCTGTTCTTACTCAGCCGATGTCCCTTTGGACCTAACGCAAAGGTCTCATTTCCACAGCAGGCAGAATTGCTACAGAAATAACGCTGAATTTGTAATTCAACATCCAACATCCTTCAAGTCTCTTTGGATACTGATATTTAAAGGGGGCTGAGGAAGGGCACCTTTGCTGCAATCACTGAATGTATTTCACATCAAGCAATAGGAATCATAGCTTTTACTCACCAAGTCTAATATGCCAATGCTATTCCAGCCTTGCATTATAGGGAGAAAAGAAATAAATGTTGGAATTGTCCAGCACCCTCCGAGCATTAGAGCAATGCGCAGCGGTGTCATCTTATTCCGGTAAACCAGAGGCTGGCAGCAGATAGCATAGTACCTAAAAGGAGAAGGAGACACATTGTTCATGAATAATGGAAATCACTCCAGGGCTTTTCAAAACAAAACAAGAAGACATTTTATACAACCTTTTTCTTCCCCTTTTTAAAAACAGAAACAATGCTTACATTTTTAGAGCTGCTTTTCATCCAAGGATCTCAAAGCACTTTGAAAGCATGAATGGATGAAGTGCCAAAATTTTCCTTTGAGGGGAAGTCAATATCTCTCTTTTACAGTTGGGGAAACTGAGGCACGGAGCAATGCAGTGATGTGTTCAAAGTCACAGAATAAGATAGTGGCAGAACCTCTAATTCAACACTGATCTCCTGACTTTTATTCCTGTGCTTTAGATACGGAGCTTCTTCCTCTTTACGATGATGAAGGTCTAGTTCATCTGCCTTCAATTCAGCCATTACTGAGGTGGTTTTTTTAACTTCAGGGTAATAGACTTGTTTTTGGGGGGCATGGTGGATAGGAGGAGAGGACTGTAAAACCAGGATATACAAATTAACAAAGCATCCAGACCCTGTTTGTGCTCTAGTAGGAATATGTGGGGAAAGAACAAGCCCCTCAAAGGGCCTGATCCAAAGCTCAATGAAGTCAGGAAAGACTCCTAATGACTTAAATAGGCTTCGGATCAGACCTCCAATTGAACAGGAAACTTCTGATGGAAAATGACCTTTACATGGAAAGGTTCTGCAGGATATGAAGTTTGAATCATGTGATTATAGACAGTAGCAGTGCAACAGCTCAACTTTGGTCATGAGTGGTATAGTCGCTCCACACGCCTGATGTGGTGTTGACTATGAGCATTTGCAAGATGCTGTTTTGTGGCTGTGGGTTAGTGAGGCACTCAAATTGAGTCCTAAGTGGCAGTGCAAGAAAGCCTGCCTCAAAAGTAGAAGGCCTGATGTACATTTAAAATCCACACCCCTGAGTGCCGTAGTATTGTCAACCTAATCCCAGGTGTAGAATGCTTCTCTTGACCTGACTACCAATGATCAGGGATGTGGTGATCCTACAGCATTGAAAAAACCCCTTCTGCTGCTGCAAGCTATGTCTACAATACAGGTTATGCTAACGTAGCTACAGCCCCATAGCTATGCAGCTATATTTCCTGTGGTTAAATATTTACACCAATAACTTAACTATAGGAATGCTGCATGTATTTTAATATTGAGTGGACAACTATAGTTTGGAAGACCCATTTTGCAGATCTGGCCTGCAAAAGCTCAGAAGTGGTGCTGTAAAATGCTAGTAATGGTATCTGGGAACCCACAAGGATGAGAGCACTACATCAAAGAAGTTGCCTTAGAATAAAAGAGTCGTTAAAAATAGGAGCAAACCACACCTGGCTGCCAGCAGAGAAACTTACTTGACTCTGGGTTTGGCCTAATCTCTGAATGGAGGCACAGGAAGAAGAGCCTCACTGCAGGACATCTGTAACAGTCCATTTTATCACTGCAAGAGCATCATCCTAAAATGTGCCAATAATAAATAGCAATGGGTGGCCAGGACACATTGACTGCTGTACCATTGCACTGAGAGAGTCACTGCACATTACACACCAAGCCAGGTTTTGAGAGCAGAAATCATATTTCTATATATTACATTCCCAATTGCTAACTACATAGATAATAATATAAACCAGGCATGTTCAGAGATGGTTCCCATAATGATTTCACTTCCAAGATCTGATATACTATATCTAAAATATCCCTCTTCCAGGGTTGGATCCAATTCCCATTAAAGTTAATGGAAAGGATGCTAATCGGCCTTATTCCTATTTATATTTAACACCCCTCAAGCAGTGTAAAGGAGCCTTAATGTAAATGTGAATCAAGACCATTTACCGGTACTTTCATGGGAGACTGTCTTGACAGGCCTTAATTTGCTAGGAGTAGGTCTTGAGTTGGTGCTAAGGACTGGTGTGAGCTTTAGGTTATTTTCATGGCATGAGGAAATAAGAGCTTTTGCAAGTAGACAGAAGGGCAATATAAAACTTAAAAGGGACAAAATAAATACTTCCTTACATAGGGACTGTCAGGCCAGTTCAGGCCAATGGTCCATCTAGCCCAGTATTTTGTCTTCTGACAGTGGCCAATGCTAGATGCTTCAGATGCACAGAACAAGCTCATTTGGAGGGATCCATTTCATGTCGTCCAGTCACCTTTCGGCAGTTTGAGGTTCAAGGAAAATCAGAGCACAGGATTGCAGCCCTTGCCATCTTGGCTTAGAGCCAATGAAGAGCCAATTCTCCATGAAATTATTTCATTTTTTAAAACCCAATTGTACTTTTGTCCCTCACAGCATTTCATGGCAACAAGTTCCACAGGCTGACTGTGCATGCGTGTCTCTGTGATAAACACAGGTCTTATGATAGCCGCACAGGGTATGTAATCTTGTGCCGTGTTTACTGTAGGTTATTGAGGGCTGGGTTTTCCTCCATTCTCTGTGTGCCTCTGTGGTAAGGAAATAAAGCGTTTGACCCTTGAGTTCATTTACTGTTTACTGGGACAGACGGGTACTTCTTTTGACACCATTTACTAAAGCCCTTGTGCCACTAAGTACCAGGGACATGGACTGAGATACTTTTTTTTTTTTTTGTGCCTGAAGAGACCCCTGCTGGAACGTGCTGTTTAGTGCTGGAAGCTTGTAGCATTCAGAAGAGGCAGCTTTATAGCAAATTACTGCCACGGCAGGGCAGAATATGTGTATTTTGCAGAGAGGGTAAAAAATCTAAATAAATAAATAAATGAGAGAGAAAAAGAGAGCTCAGAAATCCCCAATTAACAAGTTGAGTCAGGAGTAGCAAAGAGATAAGGAAATCATCAGGAAAAGTTTCCAATTAACCATGTTGGAGAAACCATTCATCCAAGTGGTTCCAGTTGTTAGCTTTCTGAACCTTTATCTGTGCTGCAGCTGACAGCATTACATTGGCTTGCGCATGTTATTAAAGGGCCATTAAAATAAAAATGATGACTGTAAAAATAACATCATAGGCTCTCATATTTCTTCCCTCTCGGTGATTCAGAAGCAATATTTCTCCATGTGCAAATCAAAATGTGTTTTTTGACCCCTGAGAGCCACTGCTGCACACTTCACCTAGGACGGGAAAGTCAAGTTGGGGTCCTTGTCTCTCTTCATCATCTCCATCAATAAGAAAGGTTCTGCAAACAAGAACATGGATAACAATTTTGCAGATGATGTGTGAGGCAGAGAAGAACCCAGCTCTCTGTTTCATAACACTACAGAATTAACAAGAGGAATAGCTTGTTTCTATCAGTGAGGGCCACTCCATAAAGGTGACAGCCTTAGAACAGAAGCATTCAGCATGTGTTGAACACTATACAAACACAAAGGAAGACACAGTCCCCATGGTGAAGAACTTGCACTTGCTCAGCCAGAACCTCAGCTGGTGTAAATTAGCATAGCTTCGCCAAAGTCAACAGCTCTACATGAATTGACACCAGCTAGCTATATAGTAGGGGCATTGGCTGGGGCATTTAAACAGCTATTTGTTTACGTAAATAAAAATTATGTCAGCTATAGCGTTAGTAGCCACAGATTTAAGATACACAGACTTGCTGTAGCCATGTCAATCCAAGGATATTAGAGAGATGAGATATGTGAGGTACTTTTTTTTTATGGGACCAACTTCTGTTAGTGAGAGAGAGAAGCGTATGAGCTCCACAGAGCTCTTCCTCCTGCCCTCCTCTAACTTCCATAGGATTCGTGTTTGGCAACATTAGGAGTGAATTTGGTGCCAGACTTCCTGGCTCATAGATTTACACCTTAACCACTCAAGAACACTGTTTCTCTAACTCTGAAGGGAGGCTGACAGACACTGTACCATGCCCATAACAACTGGTGAGATCTAAAAATATATCCTTATGCATCATAAGCCAGTCACTGGGCTTAAGCTGGGGTTAAGAAGAAATTTCACCAAAGGGCAGTTTGTTAGATAAATTGTCTGTCCTGTGGCTTCTTTCACCTTTTTTTGATCCTTATGGTATCAGCCACTGTCAGACATGGAACACTGCACTACCTGGACCACTAGTTTGATCCCATATGGCAATATCTGCCAGGTTCCTATGTCCATAACCAATGGGTACTGCCATGGTCAGGTCAGCTGAGCATGCAAGAAAAAATATGAGACAAAGTAAAAAGTTTGTAAGAGCAAACATGTCCCATTCCTTCCTGTGGGACTCATGGTTTTCTGGCTGGCTAGCAAAAAACTAAGGCCATGAAGCAGACATAAATAAATGCATGATGAAGTGTGAGATGTTCCCTATCAACAATACAGTTGTGTCTAATAGCCCTCTGTGCTCCACATGAAGGAGACATAGATCATATTGATAGATGCAGGATCATGGGCAGCTTATCTAACATTTCATTGTGTGTGTCTGAGGAGAGAGCAGAGAGGAACAGTGAAGATGAAGAGGAAATAGACAGGGAAATGCCACCCCATTTCTCTTCAAGAAGCACCAAAGCTGTCATGCTTGCCCAAGACTGGGCTATGAAACTGTCTAATAGCAGTCATGGGTGTCTACTGCAATGATTTAAGCTATATAAAAGGAGTCATTCTGCCCTCACAAACCCTTCTGCCCCAAAAGCCCTGAATAACCAAAGGGAAATAAAAATACGGTGCCTGGTAATTAAACCAATCTGCATGGGATGGCAGCCTTAGTTACTGCAGATGCACTTTTCAGCACATTTGTAACTCTAGCCAGCAGGGAGCATTGTGGAGCATAGTGTGGCTTCCCACCTGGGGGCATTGATTATGTTTGATTCTGTCCTTGTGCAGCATCAAGTGATGCCCTGGTCCTGAATAGGGTCTCTAAGCACTACTGATATACTAACAATTAATAATAATTGCCTAATCAGTAATTTTGCCCTAGGATACCACTTTAAATTATCCCCAGGATTTCCATTACAGTTTTATTTGAGCTGTGCATATTTATATGCTGTGATGAGAGTTGTTCCTTAGGTACAACAGTCAGACAATTACACACCCACCTCTACTAGGAGACGTGGGTCCCTTAGGTGTTCTCTGTATTTTAAATCTGTCTGATGTGTTGTCACGCACATATGTAACACTGTGCATATGCCACATGTTTTATGAAACCCAGAAGAACCAAGTTAGACTGATGAAAATGTGTTGCATTTCCATGGGAATCAGTTAAAACAAAAATCCCCCTCAAGTTTCTGGGAGAAGTAGTTCCTTGCTGAGGGGGTGGAAAGTCTGTTGCTTTCATTTGTTTCTTTGCTGAGCTATACCACACTAAGCCACACACAAGCTGGTTGTGTGCAATGTGTATGAACAACCCTCATTGTCTGCTCAGATCTGCTTTGTATGGTATGATGGGAGCAATTCATTTCCACACTATCCTAGGAAGCCACCATGTTCAGTCAGCATAATACACTAAGGCACAGCATAACCTGACCTGATCTTCACTTGCTAACTGTGCCCTCATGCCCCAATAGCAAAGAAATTCCCAGGAGGCTCTCCTTCTGAAGTACACTGGTTTATGCAGCCACCTTATAGAACAGTCAGAGAAAGAGCAATTTCACTGGAAAACTCTTCTTTCCCAATTGTCTGTGGCAAGTAAATATTTTCTTTGCAGGTCACAAGTTGTACAATAATCTGACTACTTAAGAAAACTCTGTTCTTTGCATTTGCAGGTTTTGTTTGTTTTATTCCAGTAAAGAACAAATTTTACACTGTCCTCTAAAAAAATCTGGAGAAGATAAAGTTTTGAGTCAAGAGATCTGGTAACATTTGAAACCTAAAAGGCAGAGTGTTGGACTTACGTCTGACAGTGTAAAATTAAGTGGATTCATGGAGGTGTGAGATCAGCATGTGGCCTCCAAATGACCAGATTCTTCGAACTTTGACTAAAACAGCCCATCTGCTTCCCCTTTGCCCTTGCAAAGCAAACAAACTATGGCCCTCAGTATTGCACTCTCAGCAAGTTTTCAGATGACACTAAGCTGCGAAGAGTGGTAGCTATGCTGGAGGGTAGGGATAGGATACAGGTTGACCTAGAAAAAATGGAGGATTGGGTCAAAATAAATCTGATGATATTCAACAAGAAGTGCAGAGCCCTGCACTGAGGATGGAAGAATCCCATGTTCTGCTACAGACTGGGGACTGACTGGCTAGGCTGCAGATCTGCAGAAAAGGACCTTTGGGGTTACAGCAGACAGGAAGCTTAATATGAGTCAAAAATGTGCCCTTATTGTCAAGAAGGCTAATGGCATATTGGGCTGCATTAGTAGGAGCATTGACAGCAGATCAAAGGAAGTGATTATTCCCCTCTAGCCAATACTGGTGAGGGCACTTCTGGAGTACCAGTTTTCAGGCCCCACTACAGGAAGGATGTGGACAAATTGGAAGAGTCCAGCAGAGAGCAACAAAAATGATTAGGTGGCTGGAGCACATGGTTTATGAGGAGAGGCTGAGGGAACTAAGTTTGTTTAGTTAGCAGAAGAGAAGAATGAAGGGGGATTTGATAGCACCCTTTAACCACCTGAAAAGGGGCTCCAGACAAGATGGAGCAAGGCTGTTCTCAGTGATAGCAGATGACAGAACTAGGAATAATGGTCTCAAGTTGCAGTGGGGGAGGTTTAGGCAAGATATTAGGAAAAACATTTTCACTAAGAATGCATCTACACTTACAAATTACATCGATCTAAGGAGGCTTAAGTCGACCTAAACTACTCTGCATCCACACTAGGTTTTCCTTAAGTCAACTTAAGCATTTCCTTAAGTCGACTTAAGGAAAAGTTAAGTTGACTTAATAACACCTCGTTTTAGGTCACCTTAATGCTTAAATTGACCTTATTAGGTCGATTTAAGCCAGTGTGGATGGGGATTAGTGCCTAAATCGACCTTATTAAGTAGATTTAAAGTGTTAAATCAACTTAATAAGGTCAATAAGGGGCTATGTCTACCCTAGAAAAGTTAAGTCAACTTTTGTTAAATCGACTTAATAAGGTCGACTTTAAGTCAACTTGAAGTCGACCTTATTAAGTCAACTTAATAAAGTCAACTTAACTTTTCTAGTGTAGATATAGCCTAAGAGTGTAGTGAATCACTGGAGTGAGTTATCAAGGGTGGTGGTAGAATCTCCATCCATAGAAGTTTTTAAAGTGCAGTTTAATAAAGCCCTGGCTGGGATTATTTATTTGGGATTGGTCCTGCTTTGAGCAGTGGGTTGGACTGGATGACCTTCTGAGCTCCTTTCAAACCCTAATCTTCTATGATTCTATTCCATTAAGCATTTGTCCACTCCTGGTCGAGAATGTATATGTCCAAAAATGATTTCATCTAACAAAACGAAAATCCTTCATAGAAAAATAATGGCCTCTGGTGCCAAGATACTTACTCTGGGAAATAATCCTAAAGAGAACAGTTTATTGGAGCTGGTTAAATTTAGCTACTAATATAAACAAATGCATGCTGCCAAATGAAGACAGAAGCCACCATAGTCCCTTTAGGGAAGGGGAGGGAATTGGCAACAATTGCAGCAAAATAAATTTATCATATATCTAGGGGGGTTGGAAAGATTAGTAAAGGACATTGCTTCCCTCAGGCTGGGCCATGACCATCTGTACTGTTATTTTTCTTTATACTTCCAGCTGTTGAATTCTGAAGTCATTGCATTAATTTTCCTAAAGACCAGAGAAAATAGAGAGCTGAACACTATTATGGAAGATTTCTAACATTTTGTATCATGTCTTTCACCCCTTGTAATGCTATTAATTTACTCTACCTTGTCTTCCTCCCCACGCCCACCCCTCCAAGGTTTCCATTCCTTTTTCACACTGGTTGCACTTCAAGTGAATGCTGTCAGAGGCCAGGTTCATTTGGAGCTGGAAGGAGGATACGGAATTTATAGACTAGCTTTAAATGGTACCAGATGGAAGCCGTGCCATATAGTCAGATTGCTGAGTGCCTGCTCATAACTCATTGATAAATGTTTAAAATGAAATAATTCACCAAAAATAACTCACTTTCAACAAGTCAGGAACTCGATGATTCCCAAAAGTGCCATGAAAGCTCATGTGATAAATAAATTTGTTAGTCTTTAAAAGTGCCAGAAGACTCCTTGTTTGTTTTGCTGACCTAGACTAATATGGCTACCCCTCTGAAACATGGCTGAGCAACTGTCTTTTCTCTTCTCTTTATAGCCCTGTGAAGGAGATATGCTCTAGCAGAGGGGGTGCAATGAACTCCTGGCAGCTCTGCCACTCACATCCTCTTTGGGCAAGTAACTTGACCTCTTTATGCTCTGATTTTCTCATCTGCAAAAGAAAGATGAATATGTATACACCTGTGTCCTTGAAGCCCTCAACATCAACCTGTTATGAAGGGGGGAAACTTCAGCGGGAGAAATTCCATTGAATAATACTGACTTCTCGTAGGGCAAATTGCACTTTAAGGCTCCAGAACGTCGTCTCCTTAAGGGAGTGTGTTAATTCAATGTTTGAACATTGCATTAATATTAATTAATGTTTATACTTGGCACAAGGAGCATCTGTCATGTTACTGCTCCAACACTCCTCAGTTGCATCTGTTTTTGCCTTAGCATTTATTTAGCCATCGGAGACTGCTATTACATGACATGTTTCTGTTCCATTAACATTAGCTCTTGATATGCACATGCGTCTGTTCCACTGCATGCTGTACAGAGAACCTGCAAATGTTGAGTCAGGGTAGCCAAATGGCATCTCCAGTGCCTAAGGGAAATGTAGACACGGGTGAGGATTTAGCTGACTGAGACGTGGCTCAAACAACATTAAGGCAGTGCCCTGCTAGGTGCGATGACAGAGGTTATTTTGGCTCCATTGGTAGGGAAAGGCTGCCTGCTCTTTATTAGGCAGATTCGCAACCCAAGGCTCTAGTGGGGCCCTACTGCTCCAGAATGTTCAAGCAGCATTAGTGGGATTTTCCCCATCTGCGCTTAGCAAGACACTAACAATGGGCTTTCCCCATCTGTACCTCATGAGGAGTTCTGAGTCCGTTTTTGTGACATGAAGTGATGTCTTGATGGTTTTATCACCTCCAGGGAATTCTGTATAGGAAGCTGCTGCTGAAAACCATTCAAAACTTTAGCTGGTACAAAGCGGTGCCCAGTTGCTTAGTGGTGCCTCCTCTGGAGAGAGCTCTACAGCTGTCCTCCAATATCTACACGAACATTCAGTTCAAGCCCAGTGCAACTGAAAGGATTGTTTTAAACTTAGCAAGCCTTCAATAGCTTGGAATCTGTTTTCCTCAGATGTTCCCCTCTTCTTGTGTGGGCAAAGAATCCCTGGGTTGAAACAGGACGCAACTCCTTGCAGAGCATCCTGTTAAAGGGCCCTTGAGCCTGGAAACCGCTTTCTCTTTGGTCCAACAGAGCCCGAGTCTGCTGATATGTAGGGCCCATCAGTTTTCTTAAACTTTTGAGAAGGAGCTGGACTGGCAAGGGGTATATGGAAGAAGCTAATTGCTAGTCTTGGAAGGTTAACTGTGCTTGAAAGAATTCATTCCGAGACCATTCTGCTAATATCCACGTCTCTGCATTTCTCTGCTCTTTATAGTTAGTTGCTAAGGTCAGGTCATCTGCTTCGGCTGCTTCCCCACCTGAAGGCACGGTCAAATTCCTCTGAGAGCTGAGGTCAGTGTATTTTTCAGAGACAGTAATGAAAAGCGATACAAGATGTTATTGAATAAAAGTTTGTAAAGCCACACCTTCCACCCTTTCCTGAAGTGACCAACAAGAATGACTTTCCAAAATAGATTCTGAGAGTTAGATTAATAATGCTATTTCCTAAAAATATATTTGTGCCTATACAATAAACAGAAGACAGGGGACTTATGAATCACAGAAAAAATACTGTACTAGAAAAATATACTCCAGTGAAGTCTGAATGAATGGAATAGCAACAGCTAGAAAAAATAGCACGAAAGAAGTGCTCCTGTCAAGAAAATCTTAAAAGAAAAGAGGTCCAATGAGATGTGCCAGGACATAGTTTGTGCTCATGCAGAACCTAGCTGTCAGGACTGCCAAAATGCCAATGATAAACCGTGCCTAGATGCTAGGCTGAGTCACACTCCCCTGTACAGAAATTCTGGCACTTACAGAGTTGCTGTTATCTTTTCAGCACCATCCACCATCACCTCATCTACTTGCAGCGCTAAACACTATTTCATGAGTCAATATTTTGAGGGAAAAAAAAGATAAATTAAACATCTCTGTCTTTGCCAAGGAACGTTAAACCTCAACTCTGAGAACTCACTGGTGAGAGATTAAGTAAAGGAACATTGCTCTAACTAGAGCTGTATGGAAGATAGAAGTTTTGTTTCACTAAGGATTTAGAGGTTTCAGAATCTGGGTTCATTCATTCGTGGACTCCAACCACGAATAGTGGGTTGGACCCCATGAAAGCTTATGCCCAACGGAATTTGTTAGTCTTTAAGGTGCCACAGGAGACTCGTTTTTGCTGTACACAGACTAACACAGCTGCCCGTCTGGAAATTGTCACCATGCAAGACCTTCACACAATCATTCTGGTTTATCCTCCCACCTTCCAGGAATGTTCCCTGCAGCATGTCCTCCAGTGCTTTGTCCAATTTGATTTAAAATGACTGCAGCACCTAAAGGGTTCAGTAGAAAGATGCTACATTTTTTAAATAGCTGTAAAAAGTTTAATAAAACAAAATACAGCTTCCAGAGAGGGAGAAGGCTGAAGAAAAGAGATTTAGGCTTACTCTGAGGAGAGACGACTGCCAAATTGCCTTCCCTGACTCCCTTCCATACTATCTTTATTTGTGATAGTTTAGAATATTTCATCTTCATTTCACTAAACTTAAATACCTAGTAGGAGAAGTCTGGTGCATCTCTGTTCTGTTGGGAACCTCATTATCAGGAAAAGACTCCAATAGCTACTGACACATGATTTACTTTGGTTGTTCTTAGAGGTGGGAAGGTTATTCTGCCACATCCTCCCACAGGGAGCTGCCCAGCCATGCCATAATCTGCTCATTAAAAGAGGTGACTTTGTCCTTAGTCAGCTTGATAACTGTTATTCTTAGCACTGGGTCTTCTACAAAATAAACAACACTGTCATCTTTATAGAATCTCATTGAATGGAAACATCTAATTTGGTTATGGACTCTCCATTCCTCACAAGTCAGACATGTCATCTTGTCTCCCTCAGATGACATCGTCACGGTAGGTGAGCACAGGGTTCATTGCATTCATTTGTACCAGGACAAATAACGTGTTGTTTTATAAATACCAGGTAAAACCATTGTCCCTTTGATGTTAACGGCAAAACTCTCATTGATTTCAATGAGGTCACAATTTTACCTGTACAGTCAGCCCAGGTAACATTCCAGGTGAAATTCTATAATGAGATCTAAGGGGAAGAAGGACATATGTCATGCAGACATCTTCAAGAATCTGATGAAGTGGGATTTTCTCCAAAAGCTCATGTGATAAATAAATTTTTGTCTTTAAAAGTGCCATCAGACTCCCTGTTTATACGACATGCAGAGTCTAAGAGAACAGACAGAGAAAATCTTCTCTTTATCCTATGGCAAATTAATTGACTTTGGAGAGGAATGGTATCTCATAGGGCTGATCTTGCTAGTGCTCTCTGGTCATGGCATTGCCTGCAGTGGTCACTTTTGTAGCAGGCATGAAAGCCATTCCAAAATATTGAATCAAGAAAACTGCAGTGCCAGAGAATTACCTGGATTCTGAGCAGACCCAGGGCTTGTGCTGTAAAAATGTCATTCTCTCTGCAGGAAGGCATCGAGTGGCAGATAAATGCTGTGATAATTATCAGTGTCAGACTGTATTCAGACGACAGCAGAGAGAATTTATTTCTTCTCGCCTCCCTCAGATTCAGAGCAAAGCACTTCACACACCTACGCTGAGCAGCACGTGTATGGAGAGCGAGAGAATGAGAGTGCGTGCCCAGAAACAGCAGCCTAACATCTGGCAACGAGAAGCCTGACGGCACCAAAAAGAAGGAAGATCTGCGATCTCCTGTCTCAATCATTGCGTCTCTATGTCCTAAAGCTTGAACATGGATAGAATTGCAGCACACTCATAATTCATTTAGTTTCTGAGTGCCTTCTGGGTCTCATCAAACAATTAGACTGCTGTTTAGTCTAATATTTCCTAGTGAATACATATTATGGCGTTTCTCCTGGGGCCCTGCTGTTTATAACAGTTTATAATTGTTAGTGAGTTCATGACCAGAAAGTTATAAGACTTTCTAATGATTTTACTGTGGCCCATCCACTCAGGGTGGCATCCAACTCCTGGAATTTGAAAATCCCAAGGTCCCCCAAAATGGTTTATATCTGTCAATCAGGTTTGCCCCTGGTCTAGGTGACTTTGGCTCTTTAACCAGGGAGTATACATGTCCTTTTTCTATGATAATTTATTTTTAATGCTACAATAAGAAGAAGAATATTCTATATTCAGGCTGGGTTGAAAACCACAGTAAATTTGCAAAATCAGAATAATAACTGCCTCATGGAAACACAAGCCTATTTCCTTCAGCTCATCTTGCTGCTCATTTAAGGGGACAATCGTCTCTCAGAGGACCCTAATGTAGATGGTGAGCACTTTCAACTCTCACTGAAGTCATTGGGAAGCTGGCAGATCTCTTTACTTAGGCCCAGGTTCTTAGAAATAAGTGAGTCCTCAGGACCTGGTTGAAGATGCCCTTTAACCTGGTGCATGGCGTGTATTTTAGCAGCCCTTGCTTTATTGGGCAGACTACATATACAGAGCTTCAGGTTTGTTGATGAAAACTGCTTTCCATATAAAACTGTGATGATTGCAAGATCAGTATCAACAAAATGTTAGACTCAAGCTACGCATCTTGACAGTAACTGATCCGCCAGTGATTCAAACACAACTGCTCTCACAATGTTCATGAGAAACAGAGCTCTACTTGCTGCTCTATGAATCTCAGCATCTTCCCTGCTGGAAGAAGACCCTTAGAAGACAGAGAATTTCATGGGAAGTTCAATAGGCTAAGAAAGAAAGTGGAAAATCACATTCAAATATGTGTGGAGTAGACACAAGAGTCTGGTCTCCACATTAAAGGGGCAAAAAGAGGCAAGAAACCCACAATGGGGAAAGATCCCTTTACTGTTGATTGCCACAGAGCTTTTTTCAGGACAGAAGGAGAATGGTCTCTGTGTTCTCATGTCTGTATGACCCACTGGGTTTAATTAAAAGCTAGAGGATTTAACTTGCTAACTTGGCAAATGTTTATCATGAGTTTCAATTTTCACAGCTCAGTGCCTAACATCTGCTTGGTTGATAATCAGTTAAAAATGGAAGTCTGGGAACTTTCCTGAGGTAATGAAAGTCTCAGGTGGCACTCTCCGATTTAATGCTTCATTTTCATATGCCAGCTATCTTGAATTCCAGGTCATATTTCAAGACAGGAAATATGTCTTGGTTACCAAAATATCCTCTTTCATTTCATTCAGATACACTCAGAACTGTTGCAGAGTGTTGTTGTGTACTGTTAACCAGATACTATGTCCCACCCCATGGGAAAGCTGAATTTTAGTGGTGAATTTAGCATATTAAATATTTTGCAAAGTCTGTAAGTTGCTTTGGAATCTTTGGATGAAAGAGTGTGTAAATATTAGTTGTCCTCATAATTTTCTGCCATTAAATATTAGTTATCATTAAAATCAGAAAAGTTCCTCCCTCCTTCTCAGAACCTAAAATGCAAAACTTAACCATTATTAGTACATCTGCTCTAAAAAAAAACCCCTCAAAACATTTTTGATGAAATATAGCTTTTCAAACCACAGTGAAAATTTTTATAGAATATTTTACAGTGAGGTAAAAAAATACTAGTTTTTCAATGAAAAACTGGAAGTCAAAATCCAAAACATATTTTTGGGGTGGGAAGGGCAGAATTGGTTTTGAGTGAAAAAAATTTATTTGCAGGAATTTTGAAAAAACAAAAATGTTTCAAAATCTCCTACAAAAATAAGTCACCACCCCCGTTACCCTCCCCCCACACACTTTTTTTGTTTTTGTATTTGTTAAACCAGCTATACTTATTAACCACCCACACAAGTGAAGTTTAAAAGTGACCAAGGATGCCTTCAGAATCACAGGCCTCAGTAAACATCATGTGCTGCTTTTTATTTTTTTCTATAATCTAGTAATATATGTCAGAACACATTATACACTAATCTAATTTTCATCTGGTTATACAACTGCTAATAATAGAAATAGCAGTACCAAATACACTTTAAACATATGTCAAAGAGACAGCATTGTGAGTATAAAGCCAGATAGTAATTTGGTGTATCTTGGCCTAGGAACATAAGATTCATCATAAGGAATCTGACCAGGAGCAAATCAAGTCTGGCATTCAGGCTCTGGCAGTGAACAATAGCTGATATTTCAGAAGAAGACAAAGCCCAACTGAAACTAAACAACTCTGCACCAAAGAAGAATATCCCTTTGTGGCTACTGTGGGTGGGTCTCTTCTGTAATACATATTTTAAATCTCTCTTATTTAAGAAATGGAGAACATAGTTCTTCCAAAAGAGTGAGCCACATCCTCAGCTCCAGAAGTCAGCAGAACTGCACCGATGGTGATAAACTCACTCTCTCAATACAAACGCCACCTTTTTTCCAACCCTTATTACGTTGATGATGTTTCAGTGTGTTCTCTCCATTAGTTGCTATAATAAGATGTTTCTTGCTGTGTATTCATTCATGCCACTGAGCTGAGGAAAAAACCTTGGATATGTTACTTTGTCTTAGGACACAATGGCGTGCTTCATGACAAAAGAAATGGACGGTGAGAACATATACCTGTGCAGGACTTTCTGCTCATACCTGTCTAGTGAGATACAGCAGAGGTGAAGGATTGATGCTGTGGTGAGCAGGACATCTAGAGATGTTCGAACCAGGCAGAACATCTCTCCATAAATCCAGTTATCCTGAACCAGCTCAATGGCTCCAAAGGGCATCACCACCACTGACACCAGCAGGTCCGCAAAGGCAAGCGAGACAATGAAATAATTGGTCTTGATTTTCCTACAAGACATACATTAAAAAAAACTCAGTGGGACATTCTCAAAGCAGTAAATCCTGTGTGTGGATGAACCAAACTGTTCACTAAATGGTCCTCTAAACTATTTTAAATGGCTGTTTCTAATTATTTTCCTGGTTTGGGGGCCAACTGTTCACCAGTTCCCCTGCATAAGTGTTTCTACCTGTGTACTCAAGAGTTGCAACTGGGCATGTACATACCTGTTTGTGTGACCAAATCGGCATGTTGTATGCACCACTTTCCATTCTCTGTGTGCAGAATGCAGCACAGTGCACACACGGATGGACTCTTGAGTGTATTTTCAGTGGCTGTTAATAAAAGTTAAGAATGTACTAACATTTTCTTTTGTTTTCCTTTTGCTCTGAGGCCCCCTTTCTGTTTGGTTCCCCGCTTTATCCCCCTAGTCTTACGATAGACATTCATAAAAATATCAAGCCAGGTGCGTCTCCTTCAAACCATCCACTTCTCAAGCACTCACAAAGACAGAAGGACCATCTTCTGCCTTCTGAAGCTACCAGAGTGTCTTAAGGTACAGCTACCTTTCAGTCAGAAGTGTGACATTTAATCGTACCTGGATATATATACACGGCTGGCCTAGTTGAAATCTAGCAATAGCAGTGAACCCCAGCAGTACTGTACAAACTTATCTAGGACCCTTGGCTATGTCTACACTGGCAAGTTAGTTCGAATTAAGGGCTGCCTTAATTCGAACTAATAAATTCGAATAGGGCATTCAAACTAAGGAGTTAATTCGAACTAATTAGTGCTTGCTTAGTTCAAACTAACATTCCAGTATGGTCATGCTAGTTCGAATTAAGCTAATTCGAACTAACTAAAATTAGTTCGAATTAGTTAGTTCAAACCAACTAATTCGAACTAATTTTAGCAAGCGTACACATAGTCTTTGGTATGTACTTGAGCAACTAACCCATGCTGCTATGGCTTCACTACACTTATTATCTGAGCTAGCTAGATCAACACCGGCTCAGATATGACTTAAGTGCTGCAGTCTCACCTTTGATGTCAAGATAATTGTACTCCTCGACACACCCTCTTCTCTTCCCTGTTATTCCCTAAGGAAAGTGGGCTCTAGCAACTTGAATGGAGTTTGAATTTACGAAGAAGAAAAGTCATTTTGGTTCTGAGGAAGCCCTCTTTCATTTCAAGATAGCAGGCAAAGTGGAAGACAAAAGCCCCACAGTAACAGCATAAAAGGCCTGGTCTTCCAGGAAATGGGTGAGCATGTCCCTGTGGGAGTTTCTGCAGGTCTGAATGTTCAGGAAAGGAGCTGGTGACAGCACTGTCCTTGACTATCTCCTCCAAGGCATGCAGGACAGGTGGAAGGAGAAAAAATGCCCAAGGAGAAAATGGGGGGAGGGCTGAGAAAGAGACTTCTTTGATGAAACATGAAGACTTCCCTCAGCAGTTCCTGCACTCTACACAGCCTGATTAAAGCAGGATGGGGGCCCTCAGAAGCTAACAGTCAGGCGGTGACCTGCTAATTAGCAAGTCCTCCAACTGTTACTCTAGGGTGGGAAATGCTCAACTTAACACACCCTACATGCCCAATGACAGTGTTGTCTCACTCGACTAGGTAACCTGCAAACTTTAGCACACAGGTGAAGTCATGACTTGTTTGTCTTGTTGGTAAACTGTATACTGTTAGGTAATGTGTTCTACAGGAGAATTAATGGGGTTTAATAAAACTTGATCTCCAATTTTATTACCTGCCCAATAATCGTTCTTCTTTTGAATTTTCCTTTTAGCTTTCAGAGACGAATGGCTGCATGTCATGATAAGGCTCATTAGCAGAGCAGTGTGAAAGCTCACAACTGGAGAAGCAGACAGAACTGCAGGTCAGGGTAGAGATGCATGAGCAGAGCTGAGCCAGGTGGGACTTTGGACGGGAGCAATGGGAACTTGTAGTGCTTTCATTCCCTTGCATTGAGGTGTGTGTGCAGAATCCAAAGTCTATCAACTATCACTAGAGAAAGCATGCCACACCTTGGCTGAAAGAAATCTAAGAGTGCCTGTTGTGAGCAGGGTGCCTAACCTCTGTAGGCTCCTTTCAACACCCACCCCAGCCCTTACCTATATGGCTACTGATATTTCACAGTCATTGAAAACCAATCAAATAACTATTCTCATTCCCCACTTAGTCATGGCTTTGAAATAATTTTATAATTCAAAGGGTCCCTCTTCATTTTTAACTCAAATTAATTTGGAGCTTAGCAACATACAGACAGTTTCCATAAGCACTTAGTTTTTCTAGCGATCAGCACTTTCAAACCAACATAGCTATGGCCGAGAGAGCAATTTGGATTCTATTCTGCTTTGCACACTATGAGGATAATGCAGCACATCGCTGAGTTGTGCTGACCAGAGACTGTAGAAAGCAGAAAGTGAAACCAACTATAGCTTGGCTGATTAGACACTGAGGCCCTGATTCAGCAAGGTACTTTAAGAACGTGAACAGTCCTAGGACATCTGACATGCTTAAAGTTAGGAACCTACCAGGATACCTCACTGAACTGATGCACTATATTACAGACTTGCTGGGTGTAGACAATTAGAAAAAAATCTTGTTTTAACTGGAAAACAAAGGACCTCCTTCCAGAAGTCACCAAGAAAAATCCATGTAGAAGCAGAGATTCAAATTTTAGAGTCATTTTTCTGCTAGTAATGCCATATATTTAAATAAATAAATATTCCCAAGCAGTATTTGATTAGCCTGGCGCAATTCTGATCAGTGGAGCATGTTGAGATTTCACACTCTGTATCAGAGACCTGTCTGACAAATTCAAAGGTCAGCACTGAGCCACTAAGGTAGGTGCTCTGTTGCTGACCTTCTGACTGTCACTGGGAACACTGTCGGCCATGCTGTGCCCAGGTAACATGCTAATTGTGACTGACAAGGCTTCTGCTTGCTGTCTTTTTGACATGTTTTGTTTAAAAGGAACTGGAATAGGAAAGGGAAGGAGATGTAATGCTTCTCCATAGTTCCCCTGTGTGGCTCTCTACAAGTGATTTATCTGTTTTTGACGGCTGCAGTGCTAAAAATATAATGATTGGATAATAAAATGATCACACTTCTGCAATATAAATCTGAGTCCAGACACATTGAGAACAATATCAGAACTAGTTCAGAAGTAAGGAGAAGAAAGGAGAGAGTGTTCTTTATCACAATGTTTTATGTTCTTAGCTGTCTGCCTTTGGGGTTTGTTTTTTTTCCTCTCCCTTGCAAGTTACAGCGCTCTGCCCTTATAAAATTCCTCCTAAAGAAGGGGATTGAGTGGGCATTCATACTGGCTCACCTGAGCTGCCTGTCTCTGCATACAGCCACCATCACCAGCAAGTTTCCCAGGATGGCCATGAGTATAACCGCCGAGACAAAGGTGAGCAGTGCGATCTTCTCTGCCACCCCAAACCCCTCACTCGAGCTGGAAACCATAAAAAGAGAATGCATCAAAGGAAGGCAAGGAAAATTGAGAGTGTCTTCAGCTACAAACTTTTACCAGGTAACTTCAGGCAGACTTCAGATGTTTAAACAGCTCTTTCTGACCACAGTTTCTTCTGAAATCTGCCTCTCTGTATCTGTACCAGATTTTGGTAACAATATTTTTATAAAAAACCCCAGCTTTGCATTTTTATATATATAAATGAAAGTTTCTTGCTTATGGAAAAGATATGGGACATATATTTGTTCTGAATTGTACCAATGAAAGGTTAATATGTAGAATATCTGTAAACACTCTGTCTGTTCTTGTTGATCATGGGGTTAAATAAACTGATCAATAAGAGTTAATTTTTAGATGCTGAACTTGAGACAAAAAAGGCCCAGTTATCAAAGATGGATACTCAGCAATTTCTGAAAATCAGGGCAATCTGAATAGAACTGGTTGAATTTTTTTCATTAATTTACTTTAATAAAATTGGTCTTTTTAAAAAAATTGAAGAGCTTTTTCTTTTTTCTCTCCAATCATTTTTTCATTTTTTAACCTACCCTACCAGATTTCTCCAAAAGATATCCATAATCTAAAACATACAAAATCACTACCTACTTTTGAAAATAAAAGTGTTATTTATTCCACAGATGGGTGGATGGATGTGTGTTCATATAATGGAGATGACGCAGTGTCTCTATAGCTAAAATTGATTTAAGATTTGCCCTTCAAGCAGGGATTTAAGCAGCAGAACGTCTTCATAACATATTAATAAAACAGCTTATCTTCCCCAAATGGATGGAACAAGAACTTAAAATATGGAATGAATTTTCTGAGAATTTTCAGATAATTTAAAATCTGCTAATTAGTTTCAGCCATAATTGCTTTCAAATGGTCCCTCTGAATTTTTGTTTCCCCATAAGTAACTTTTTCTTAACTATACCTATTAAATACATTTCTGATTTATGATATTTGCTAATTGACTCCATTCTAGATTGGCAAAAGCTAACACACAGGATTCCTTTAAACCAGAGGTGTCAAACATGCAGCCCACAGGCCGAATGCAGCCCAGGAGCCAATTCCATCTGACCCGTGACTGCGCTCTGCGGGGCCACACTCTCTGCCTAGCAGAGAGCGAGAGTGTGGTCTCACATGCAGAGTGCTTTGCAATGCCACAAGCGTGTCGGGTCTCGTGACATCACAGAACTCTGGCTATGGGACACTGCACTCCGTGAGACCACAAGCTCTCCCTAACAGAAAGGGTGGTATCACAGAGTGCAATTTTGCATACACCATGCCATGAGAGTGCTGTAGGATTTCTATTTATGGTATGTATGGCCCACTTGAAGTACATTTAAGTCAAATGTGGCCTGCCATAGCAAATGAGTTTGACACTCCTACTTTAAACTGTATTGATGCATCAGCCCTATAGGTTACACTATTTTCACATCTTTCTAATGGGTACCAAATATCTTCATCAGTGAATCTATTGCATGCTCCATAAAACTAAGCTTTTTTTAAAAAAAAAAATGGGATTTTCAGTACTTTGATGTATACTGCATAATAATATTGCTGAATTGAATGTGAGTGCAGCAGAGAAGGTGGTACTGTGCTGAGGTGTCATGATGGTAGCAAGCTAGTCCTTGGAGTGTTGTACGTGTGGATGTTGTCTTGATTTAGGAATTCCTTGCTTTTTCGGGTTTTTACCAGGACACAACACCTGCGCACCCTTGTTTCTGAGTTTAGCAAGTTTTTGGAGTGACAATATTTATAAGTTTATAAGCGAGAGAAGAGGAAGCATATTTTGTCTTCATTATAGGCCTTTCATACTTGCTATATAGAGGTTTTATGCTCAATAGTAGAGTCGAGGGGAAATGCAGTAAATGGAGTTTGCTCACTTCTCATTTGGAGAACACAGAGATTAGTTTAGTTTACCCACTTCTTTTTTTTTTTTTAACCATGCTACCACTGGATATACTATCCTGAGGCCAATAAGCTAGGTTATACTACTATCTTCTGCACTTGTTTTGTGACTAGAAAGCAATCTCTAGATTCATACACCCCAGCCTCCCAAGTTTAGATCTGGATCCACAGTACTTACGTTTCCCTCTCACAGACCCAGGGCTTTTTTTGTGATGGTACTCAGGGGTACTGAGTACCAGCACCATATTTTTTTCAGCGATGCGGCCTCAGCTCTTGCTACTGCCAGTGGCCTCAGGTCCCTGGACAAGTACCGGCACCGCACTGCACAGAGCCATGAGAAAACACGCTGCTGATGTAGCTTTTAACACCTCAGCTTTGCATGCTTTCATACTGAGGGCCTTCATACTGTAACATGCAGCAGGCAGGTGTTTGTTCCCAGATACCTACAGGATTCCACAGTAAAAGTTCCATGCCAGCTAGCAGCATACAAACCCCTCTGGAGGTGACATTTTGGAATTAATACCAGTGCACTGAGAGATGGCAGGTGTACAGATATTCAGGGTGTGATGTTAACTGAATAGGTCAAATGTGTATCCATCCCTACCACCAATCATGACTCCAGCACTAAGGTTAGCCATAGCAGGAATATTGCACTCTTTTGCTCAAAGAATAGGTTTTTTTTTTTCATGTTGGTGCCTGTGAAACCCCCAGAGCAATAAAGATTGAAGGTTTTCAACACTTCCTGAAGAGGGTCAAGTTTAACCATAGGTGAGGTTCAGCAAGAAAATTTTGCCAATTAGGGACTGCAAACCTTTCACTGATGGCCAAGGATGGGGTTTATTTAGCACCTGAAGGAAATGGCACTTAATTGGGAAGATGTCTACTGAACTCAGCACAACTTCAGTGAGGGCAATTCAGGCTTAGGGAATCACCAACAAGTGTTTGAACAGCGTGTAACTCCTGAGCACATCTCTTCCTGTTGACAAGCCTTCACTCCAGTCCAGTTATAGTTTCGGTTTTGTAGCATTTGTTGAAGAGACCTGCTTCCTGCTGCCTGGGTCATTAGTTCTTGGACAGCTGCTGAAAGGAGTGGCTTTGCTGTTTCTGTCTTTGTAATTATCCTCACATGGATCTTAATCACTGGTTGCAATTTGAGTAACTTTGTCCTCACATCTCCTGAGGTTCTCTTCTTCTGCCCCCTTTTGAGACCACTCATTGCATGGTTCATATTAGCTCCAGGCAGCTTTCCTCTCAAGCTCTGTAAACTCACCCACCAATTTGAAGATAGACAAATATTACCATTTACTGCACTTTTCACTTGTTGGTCCACACAAGGGGTGACAGGAAACAACAGACACAAAGGTTGGCACTGGCAGGATAGACCCTTTGATGGATAACCAAGATGATCAGTGTAATCTAAACTCCTTGGTCCTTCCTTCTAACCCCATAATCCCAGGGCACCGTCCATTATGGGTCGGTGATCATATGGGTGATCTAAAAGAAGGCGTGTTAAAGCCATCTTCTAGCTTCAAATCTTGGACACTCTCCCTCTTCCACCTCCCTTTATTTACATCTGATTTGAAAGACTTTCTTTACCATAAAAATAAAGATTTTCTGGAGAGTGTTAGGAGAAAAAATGCTGGTAATTATGGCAACTTAATCTGCCTTGCAACACTGTGTTTGGAAAAGAACAAGAAAAATGGCAGATGAGAATCAGTCCTTGTTGGATGTGAATTATGCAAAACTGGGAGGGACAAGGTAATTGTCCTCCTTTGGAGATGCACAGAACTCTTTCTCCCCATTGTTCAGTACTTCTACAGATGGCTGTTGCACAAATGGGGAAGGTTATGCACTCGCCAGACAAAAGTATGTTGAGTAAAACTGCACATCAGAACACCCAGCTTTATTAATAACATTCCTCAGCAGAGGACGACACCAGGGGGAAAACAGAAGAAACTTCAAAGGCAGGTCTTACAACCACAGCTCACTTGCTGGGAACACAGTGGGACTAAAAGCAACAGGATTGCTGTGATCAAAGGCACCTTGATTAGGGAGCTGTAATTGTGTCTGCTGAATGGAATATTCGTAATAGACTACGGGTAGCTCAGTGGCTGCATCTGTGAAATAAAATGTCAGCCTGCATTGAATATCTCTATACAAAAGATGTTCCGTTTCTTCCTGGGAGAGGGTGGCAGTGCACACTGTCACAGTGAAGATGATGATGGGTTAATTTATACAGTGCCATAGTTGTTCATGGCGGTAGGTTTTTTGTTTGCTTTTTTTTTAGAGTTGTCTGACTATTTTTCTCTCTCCTTATCACCTTCTTTCCTATGTGGTGCCCATCATCATGATATCGGAGCACTTCTCCACATTCTGAAGTGTACCTATAATGTGTACCTCCTGCTGTCAGCGGAGTGGCTTCTTGGGTGGCTGGTTTGTGCTGCCGACATGCGAAGAGGAGGTTGAAGGAGGAGAGGGCCTTGTACTTCGCTCTGATGTTGCCAATGTTTGTGATTACTCCGCTGAGAATTTCACACATGCGTCTCACTCTTGAGAGAGACAGTTTTGTGAACCCAGTTGAACATAACTGTTACCGGAGGCCTTGATCTTGCAGGATCTCCCAGGCAGTTTGGGCTAGGCCCAAAGAGGGCTTTGAGAATGAGTTCCAGAAGTTTTAATTAGACCCTGTGTTCAATAGGGAGCCGTATAGGTCGCAGCCTGAGGAAAACAAATCCTCCTTCGTGGGCTGTGTTAATGGTTCGGAACTAATTATAGCTTCTTACAGGCCTCGCTTTCACCCTGAGATACAGAAAATGACAACCGTCAAATCTGGATGTAAGAAATCCATGGATCACTGTAGCTAAGTCTGAAGCTAACACTAAGAGGCAGTCATGGCTATTTAGGTATCCAGAAGCTGTGAATAGTCCAGGTGAACACCCAGACTACAGAATCTCTAAAGGTAGGGTGATGCTAAACTGCTGGTAGATTCTTCAATGTTTTCTCCTTTCCTTGTTGACATTGCATCAGTTTTTCTAAATGTGACCCTTTCTTGGGGTGCCCAGGACTACAGGGTACCTAGTTACCTTCCCTCCCCCCACTTCCAGCATGAGAGTGTCTTTCATAGGGTAGCTGGATCACACTGCCAACCCTTCAGCCATTTAGGCTCTCCCCTGGGCTCTGCCTGCCCCTACATTGTCTTGCAGGTTAGCAATAGGTGTGCCCCAGCCCTTAAGCCACTCTGAAAGTATCTATCCCCTGTCACTGGACACACACAGTAATTACCAAGATCGCTCGTCTCAAGGGAATAGCATACACAAATCAGCTGATTTCTTTCAACTGAATATTGGCTCCTGTATAACAACACAGCACTGTTATCTATTTAGATTGAAAACAAATTTAAGTTTATTTGCAAAGGGAAAGATTGAACAGATATTGAGCAAGAGTAATAAGAACAAGAGGCTGCATATAAAACAAATGTGTAACGTGCATTCTAGAGACTAAGACTTAACTTTAATAGGCTAACTTTGCCTAAAGCAATTTCTCATCTAAGCCCTTTCTTGAAGTGGTTTGTCCAAGGTTGAGTGGGTATAGCTGCATTACCCAGCTACCCTTTCCAGTGTAGGACAAAAGAGCCTTCTTCTTATGCTCTAAAGTTCATTGTGTTTGTCCTCAAAGTCAAGACAACTCCTAACGGGTTCCTTTATGGGATGCTGGGTCTATCGTGTCTTCTCATACTCTTATTTCTTTCACTGTTGACTTTCACATGTAAATGGGACCTCCATTGTCTTGGCTTCACAATGTTTGATTTACATAGGAACCAAAGCAGATGATTCCACATCCATTTGTCTGGCAAACCCTGCCTGGGACACAAATTCTTAACTTATTTTCAGTACATACAACTTCTTAAATATCTCTTGTGCATACATTACTCAATGATTAGGACGGTCAGTGTGACATATGTTTCCACTGGACACCTTGCAAGACCCTTTTTGGGTAAATGCTAGGGTGGCTGGGTGTTAGATGGAGTGAGTTTATTAGACCTGGTAGGATTGCTGTTACAGAACCAGGATCCCTTGGCTAGTTGGCATTTAGGGATTATTAGGGTCACACTCAGAATCAGCTTCAGCCAGCTGCTTTTTTATCAAGGATAAAAAAGTTTTGTGTAGGTGAAGGTGGAGGTGGAAGTGGAGGTGATACCTGGCAATCTTCCCACTTGGCTTGCCAAGAAAAAGAAGTGATGGAGAGGCTTACAGCAGAGGGGTACTGGCAGTAGCTGGTAGGGGCCCATTGTTCTGAGTGATGACATTTTCAGCATTGGCCAGTCTACAATGTGCTGCAGGAGGTAGATTTGTCTCTGCAAAGGCAGTACTGACAATCTCGATTGGTAGGTGTGCCAAATACTCTTGATTCTGTCTTGGTAGTAAATGAGTGGCAGGGATCATTAATAGCCATAGGTGGTGACTCAGTTTTCTGCTGTGATTCTAGCGGCCTTCTCATTGTGTGAACAGACCAAATTCAAAAAGGAAAGATAGCAACTGGCCTGTTAGCCAACCCTCTCCAGCTTTGGTCATCTGCAGAAGTTATCATGGTTGAACTGACACCAAAGAAATACCCCACATATGCTGGACAGCAAGGAGTTTAGTTGGTCAGAAAAACTTCTGGAAATCACAAAAGAAGCTTGGATTGAGCTAGCAATAGTAGGAAATCTCACTGCTTGAAGACTGGCAGTGGTTCAACATTGATGGGTATGCAGCTCAGAAGAACTCCAGGAGTTCAAATAGCGTAATTAGAGGGCCACTGTCCTATGATGTTTAAGAAGGAAGAGCGAGTCTCCAAATGAGAATCAGCAGGATATTATTTCAGGTCCCAGACTGCCCCCTGTTATAAATGGACATAGTTCTACTGAAGTCAATTGAGTGATGTTCCTTTACACCAACTGAAGATCTGACCTAATATTCTGATTTTTGAGGACTAGGGAAGAGACATGCATCCTCTCTGGTATAGAACCACAATGCAACATAGGTAGCAAAATACATTTCTTCACATATCTCCACATACATACACGACCATTTTTGAACCATCTAGGGAACTGATGACATTTCTATGGTGTAGTCCCACAATTTGTGAGCTACTCTGCCCCTGAGAGAACTTAAATAGAAGTGTGTATCACTGAAGAGATTATGAGTTCTCAACCACAATACATTACTGCACATCTGCTTTTTGAATAATCTATTGTCAAAAAGGAATGCTTGTTAATTATGCAACTACAGTAATTCAGAGCACTTAATAACGGAAGACGTAGATAAAGATGTAAATTAAAATCAGTGGTTTGGCATGACATTTTTTTTCTCATATCTGAATATTTTGCTTCCTAAGCATGCTTCCTTAATTAAAACTGTGGGGATTGAAGAGTTTGCTTTTATCAGGGAATGAGGTTCAGACAAAATCATTATTGGCTAGTAAGAATATAGAAATTGCTTAAAGAAAACAGTTAAATGCTCATGCTGAATGAATGTACAAAAATCCACATATAAAGAGTGAAAAACCATTTTCCGAGTGTATTGAAAAAGCTCAGATATCTGGTTATTAGTGCAAGGTGGGTTTTTTCTTGTATTATTATTTTCAATCTCAGTTGCTAATCTCTTGTAAACACCCTGCATTTTCTAAATGACACTACATGCTTTTACATATTTGGCCAGCAATTAGAACATATGGATTGGTCATGCAGGTTAGACAGCTGTTTTAGCATTAGTATTTCTCCATCAGCTTTTATTATACACATTATGCCATGAGCTCCCTACTGTTATAATGGTTCAGAAGTGACTTGGTTAAAATCATTATTCAGTCATTGTTGTAGACTCATTCAGGTACCAATACTGAACTGGGAATCACTAGCGTGCATGCACGTGCTTTTTTTCCACATTGGATTCAATGAGACACCATACAGGAGCAGGTTATGTACTAGCAGAGCCTGCGATGACTCTCACAGTGAACCTCTACCGATATCGGGGTCTGCTTGCATTAAGTCATTGCCAGGATCAGGTCTTTAGAGATCAGCGTGAGTTATTGTGAAATAATTACAGCTACACTTATTATCCAATTTAAAGCTTGGAGAAAGTGAAAGATGAAATTCATATGATTTTTGCACATACGAAAGGAGAGAGAGAGAGTGAGAATGCAGGCACAATAGAATTTACATTTCAGAGATAATAGAGCACAGCAGATAAAGTGATATATTGGAAAGCAACAGAAAGCCATTTTAAAACAGGAGAGGAAAAAATTGGAATACAGAGAAGAAATGATTATGCATCTGCTGGAAGTGATCAGGGACATTAATAAATATAAACAGGATGTACATATCACCCTCATTAACTCACTGAATGTGATTAAAAGATTAGGATGATGTCTTGGATCATATTGACCTAGTGGAAATAATTGACTTAAAGCTTGAAGAGAATGCGTGAAACCAGATTTTTTTTTAAAAAGTGCCTTGATTTTGCACTCAGGATTTGCAGTTGCATTGTTTGTAACTAGTTTAATTAATAAAATGAGCATCCAGGTATTTGAAATCATGATTATTCCCAGGAACAAAATCAGAGGCTGAATGGAAATGCTTTTTAAAATTGGGACATGTTCCCATATGAGTAAACCTAATGACCTGTGTCTCAGTGCAGAAATGTTATAATCAAAAAGTAATTGCCTGACCTATACATGTCTAGCTCTTACAATATATACTACAGTGCTCTCCTCGCCTACTTCCAGTAAGTATTAGTTAGAGGTCAGCATTAATTTAGCACTATATCTTTTCTGATATGTGGTGTCCCATTGAATCCAGCACACATTTTCATGGGTTATACAGTCTAAGCTATTCTTCTCCTGCTTGTGCAGATGGTAGAACCGTATCTAAATGTTTTAAATGAATTACACATTTCACTTCTGTTTTAGATACAGATTTGGATGAATTAAATTATTGACAAGGCACAAATAAATGGCTTTAAGTGAAGGAAAATAATAAAATAATGTTCGTGGTTTATTTGTTTGGGGTTTTTTTTAATACTTTGGGGAGAAATATCTCCCCCACTCCCAATTAAAGCTCAGGAGATTTCTGCTGACCACCTGGCTTGCACTGGTTGGTGTTTGTGGTGGAGTGGGATGTGAAGAACATTATTTTGTTGCAAACAACATCAAATAAAGCAAAAACAAACACTTTTGTACTGAAAATCCAAACCCATTCAGCATTGCCAAGAAGTCATTCACATCCAACATCAGCTCCAGAAGCTGGGCAAAATAGGGCTCAGCCCAGTTCCTGTTGGATCAATATTTGCACCACAAAATCACCTGCCGACACTGGCACCGTTAGAACCGGTTGAAATTTTGTTGATTAACCTTTTTTCTGTTGGAAACTATTTTGACAAACCAAAACATTTTGCAGAAACATATCAATTTCTATGAAACTTCCGTAGGTTCAAGCCATAGGAAACTCAGAATAAAGTCCTTCACCTGTTTCATTTGGAGGGCTCTGGGATGAAAATAACGAGTCAAATGCTTTAAAAAATGCTTTGCGTGGGATGTGTAGTCAATCAAGTATGTGCTAATAATACTGTCTCCATTTAGACATCAGATGGGTACACGAACGGCTTATGCCCTGTGGGGCCCTCCATATGCTCCCACAGCTATTTCACCCCGAGCTAATTAACCTATAGCAGGAAATGTGAACAGTTGTTATGGGTTTGAACAACAAAATGTGGCTCTGGGTTCATTTCTCCCCAATTCTCAGATTCAGGGTGATGGCTCAAGGCACCAAACTCCTGGGCCATACCCTATGCTGTTATAAACAGGCATGACTCACTTGTGGTCAATGGCGCTGCACTGATTTACAGCAAAGGAAGCTCGAAATTCTGGCCCACGTGCCCTCGCTTCTGACTGCACGTCACTGTGCTCCTTATTTGCACACCCCAAAAAAGCTCATCAGGAATGTCTGCAAGGCTTTATTGCAGTATCCCCTTCTAGTTTGTAAATGCTACGTGAAACCAAAGATCAAGCGCTTCTTCATTCAGAACTTTCTTGTCCTCTAACCAGCCAGGATTCCTTCTTCAGAAACAAGCGCCCATGATATCAGGCAAACTCTACACTTCATATTAATAAAACAGGTAGGACATAGTAAACAGAAAGAGAAAGCCACCAAGATTCACCTACAATCAGAATGTGACTATTCTGTATATTCAGGGTAAGTGACTCCTGTCCATCCCATCTCTTCCCCTATGGAAGCCTTAAACACAGAAGGCTCTACATTAAAAAGATAAATAGGATTCAGCTATGGTAACTAGATCAGATTCAATCAACCAGATTGTTTTCTTAGCAGTGTTCCCATTAAGTGTCGTTAAACTCAGATCCAAAAGACAAAGTCTGTTCAATGTTTCAGACCAAGAATAATAACTGACTCTGTGTTTCAGATTCTGCTCTCAATTAGAGAGGTGTAAATCCATTTACACACCTGATTGACAAAAGTTTTGTTGGTTTAAGTGGTAGCATAGACAAGGCTTTAGATGATGTTGTAGATTTTTTGTTTTGTAATTTTCATTGCAGTTATTTTTGTTGGAGGAAGGAAATAATTTTGCATATTTTATTGAGAAATAGTGTCTTTCTAAGGCACTTTAGTAACTTTTCACTTGGATTTTTAAGGACACCAACCAGTGGTTAGGGCGTTAATCTGGAACCTGAATTCATTTCTATTCTTTAAAATAGCCTGTAGGTTCCTTTGAAAATTTCAGCTGCACAGGTTATAAGACAATGGCTTTACATTGCAGAAAGCAGGCTTATAACAAAGAGCAGTAATGTGGAAAAACCTATATTTAACAATTCCTATGAAATTGTTTTATCAGCCTCTATGGTAAAATTGAAACATTTCCTGGGCACAGTTCTATTTCACTGATGTTCTGAAGGAACTCTGCTGCCTGTCTTCCTACCAGTTCATCCACCCAGTTTCTCAGCTGTGCAGGGCCATCAACCCACAGGTGGACTGCCTGAGAGCCAGCGCTCCATTCCCTTTTGTGGAGAATTTTGAATTTTGGGGGTTGTGTTCTGAAACAAAGTGAAACCAGATTTGATGTATTGAAACCCTTTGTAAAACGGATTTACCTTTCTTCACCCTGCTCTAATTCAAATACCTGGGGAGAATGCTGAAATGAATCTGTATATTGTGTTTGATGCTTAGGCAAAATTTTCAGTGATATGGACAAAAAATGTTTTACTCCTGGGTTCTCATTTCTTCTGTTCTGACTGCTTTGCCTCCAGCTTCTCCAAAAAACACCTACACACAATCTCTCTTCTCTAAATCACAGACAAATAGCCTGGGTAAAAGAACTGGATACTTCTGACAGGTTGTCTGGAGTCGTTCATGACCGTGAGTGCCCACTGCAGGGCAGACTGTCAAAAAAAAAGGGGCAGACACCCCAACCTGCTGGCAAGTTCTATAATTAGATTTCACCAACCTGGTAACAAATATGAACTTCTGAATCATTATAACAGTTTTATCATGGAGTCACAGACAGTCCCATTGGGTCTCCAGTCCATCTTGCCACCCCCACAAGTTGGACTTAGTGATAAATGGTCACTCACACTCTTCACAAAATATTCAGGTTGCTCTCAGTTCCAAAAAAACAGCTACTTATCCCAGATCAATTTGTACCTCAGATCTTACACCAAAGACAATGTTTGTAGCCAGTCCTAAAATAAATTAATTAAGGATTTATAAACTAGGAGAAAAGAAATGAAGAGTGATTTACAGGTTAACAAAAGCAACATATATGGACAAATGAGTTCAATCTATGTTTCCCAAAGATGACAGATGTAGTAATCTGCCAGCATTGAATGTCTTTTCAGGACTTAACTCAGGCCAGACCCTAGGGATCTCTGCTTTTTTGTTTCTTAGCTCCAGTCCTTATGAGTCGAAACAGCAAAGAGGTGAAAAATCTACACTAGCTCTGTTTCCCTCTTTGAGCATTCAGACCAATGGGAAGAACCCTTCTCCATGGGTGGATAGGGCAGTCAACAAGCTTTTGTCCTACAATGGCCCATTTTATTTTGATAGTCCTCTTGGATGGGTCAGGGGAGTCACTCTTCCTGTCTGAGTTCACAAGTTCAGAGCCGGCATTTTTACAATTATAAAACAAAGGTTTATTTCGCGTTGGGTCATGGAATACAGACATTACAAGTAAGATTAATTCATGCAGCAATTTACAAGCAAGCATTTTATAGAACCTAAACATGTCCTTGCAAGACTAACACCTATTTTTAACAATAGTAACATATAGATGAGCTAGTCTTATTGCCAGCTATGCATTCGTCAGTGCTCAGCTGACACCTATAGACTTAGCATGAGCTAGCACCTGCCTTACCAGCATCACAACTTCTATTTATTAGTTTGAAATCAACATCAAGGTACATCACTGAGCTGAAAAAGCTCTTTTGCCTCTCTGATGGTTTTCTGTGCCATTTTGTGGAAATAATCATGCCCCACATCCCCCACCCATTGATAAGATCCCAATAATAGCAAAGTTCTTCTTATTTATTTGTACGAGAGAGACGAGGTGGGTGAAGTAACATCTATTGCACCAATTTGTATGACAGCACTGAGGTCATGTTTTCTCACCAGAGTGCAGCCTTTATTCACCAGCTTGTTAAAATCTTTCAGGTGTATTATTAAGAATTTCAAATAAAAAACATCAAAGCCATGCTCAGCCTTCCCCTGATACATTCACAATTAGAGGTACTAAAGGAACAAGTGTTCAGGCAGAGAATGACAGTGCCAACCAAGCTATTAAGAGATCTGTGGTGTGTATTTTTCGCACTAGCAGTTTCAATTCTGTACTGAGTAGACACACAGAGCTATCAGCTGTCCAACTCCTAATGTTTTCTGGACAGCCTCCCAGTTTCAAGAATTTAGGTGAATCAAACTGGTACTCACTGTCACGAGCACTAATGGAAGAGTTGGCACAGAGAGGATAATGTGTTGATTTCAGGAATGTCTTTTATTTGAGACATCCCTCATAAAACCAGATCCTCATCCACACAGAAATCATTTCACAACTTGTTCATTATGAAATGATGAGAGGAAGCAATTTTGTCTCCCTCCCCCTAAAGACAATCAGGGAACTATTGAATTTTAAAGCATAATCTGCATGGCTAGGTTTCACACGTTCAGTCTTTCAAGTGCTCGCAGACAGTTAACCAAATGCTGCTTGATTCAATTCCCAGTGGACTTTTCCAGTTTTCCGACCTTCTCTAGAAAATGCACCACAGATACCAAAATGCATTCCTTGCACCCAACCTGCTACCCAGTTGCAATACAAATCTTGTGGAAAAGGGAGGAGTTATGTTGAGAAATCAAGCAAATCTCATAGTACCACATTTCAGAGAAAAGCCATCTGCTTGCCCATATAGATCAGAGCCCAGCAATATCAATGTGTGAGGTAGCAGCCAGAGATTTGCCAGAGACCTGAGCATATATTTGTTATTCTGTTGCCTAAGTGAATCATGCCTCTGTGCGGAGGCTCAGGGCTTGTCTACACTGGGGTTTGGACTGTAATGTGTCTTAGGTTGTCAAACTACAGAAGGTGAAGGCAAGTGACCACAGCAAATTGCTTGTTGGAGACTCGCATCCCTACTGCTCAAATTACTTCCTTAAATGCATTGCACTATGGGTACTGGGTGCAGGGGCTGGTGGGGAGGCAGTTGTCCTCCACTCACCTGACCCAAAATCCTGGACAAGGCTCTGTTGTTTTATTTAACCCTTGTTCCTGTTCCTGCAGCTTAGTAATTGTCCCTTCAGAACATTTCCCAAGCCCGTCTCATGACAGACCTCATGCTCAAATTACGTGAATAAAGGGAAGAAATCAAGACCAAGCAACAGGACCATCCATCACAAGTGCAAATGAAACATTGAGTTTGCAAGTGTTTGCTTAGTGATTTTGAATGTCAGGTTGTGATTTATATTGGTTATGATGTGCAAGGCTTTCTGAAAGGAATTCTTCGTACCATTATCATTTTACAAATGGATCTTTTTCATGAATTAGTCTAAATAATTACTTGAGTAAGGATCTTGGAGACAAGCGTCTTGACAGAACAGGATAAACCCAGCAGATAAGACAATACACATATATTCTACAGCAGTGGTTCTCAACCAGGAGTACCCATACCACAGAGGTCTTCCAGGAGGTACCTCAACTCATGAAGATATTTGCCTAGTTTTACAACAGTCAACATAAAATGCACTAGCAAAGTCAGCACAAATTAAAATTTCGTACAGACAATGATGTGTTTATACTGCTCAATATACTATACTCTGGCAAGATAAGTACACTATTTATATTCCAATGGATTTACTTTATTGCTAAATGGTAAAACTGAGAAAGTAAGCAATTGTTTAGCAGTATTCCAAAGGGGGAGCCGTGTTAGTCTATTGTAGAAAGACAACAGAGTCCTGTGGCACTAGTGCCACAGGACTCTGTTGTTTAGCAGTAGTGTGCTACGACACTTTTGTATTTTTATGTCTGATTTTGTACGCAAGTAATTTTTACATGAAGTGGAATTTGGTGTATGCAAGACAGATCAGATTCCTGAAAGGGGTTCAGTAGTCTGGGTTGAGAGCCACTGTCCTAGAGGAAACAAGTGAGAAATCGTATATGACCTACAAGTTGAACCACAAGACTTCAAGTCAGTAGCAATGGATTCTCTTCACAGCTGTGTCTCTCACTGATTGTCATATGATTTTGGACAAGTAATTTAACTGTTCTGCCAATTAGTTTTCTGATCAGTAAAGCAGGGATGATACTAAGTAAAAAAAAAACGCAAAACAAAAATCTGTTTGACAGGCAGGGTTAGATGATGAATGAGTACAAGGAAGCAGCCGCTGCTCTGTGATCTCCCACTGAATACATTTCAAGTTTGATTTTTAATAGCCTGGAACTGACCCCTTGCACATAAATTGTGCTAAAAAGTGTTGGACAACATCAACCCTACAATATTTCTGGGCAGGGATAGAGGAAAGTGCTCCAAGTGAAGAGAAAAAGAAGAAAACATGGCTAAGTGCCAGGGAAAATGCTTGATGATACAATCTGCAGCTCCGCAACGGCACAGTATTGAATAGAGGAGTTCCCCTGTAGAGGGTCAGCAAATTTAGATGCTACAGTCTCCTCCAGTCTGGAAAATAAGGTAGTGGGAACTGTACCAAGAGCAGAAGACAACTCCGGAACCCTACTAGAAGGTGATGCTTGTCAGAGAGGATAAGAAATAGGCAGCAGTCAGTCCAAGATCTGTAGCTGGAGGAAACAATGAAGAAAATATAGGAGGAGAAGACAGCCTGGAGGACTAAAGGGAAAAAAAGGAAGATGTGCATTTCAAATGAGTTTGTGTGTCTACGTCATTCCTATGGAGCATTGTGATGAAAGGACTCGTGTGTCATGCTTTCTAATATGGTCAGGTACCTGAGAGTGCCTTCTCATGAGTATTCTGCGGCCTCTATGCTTCTGGAACTCAGAATGTGACCAGAGGTGTAAAGTTCAAACCACAGCTCTCTTTATCAAATACAAAACAAGGTCATATGGAGAGGCTGAGCATGCAAACCCTGAATGTGACTCATTTTAAAGAGACAGTACCACACTATATTAGACTATGGGCTTGAGTCAAAGCCCCTGAAAGCTATAGGTCTCTTCCTTGTGACTTCAGTAGACATTGGATCGCACCATATGTGAATGCCAGACCTCCCTCTTAATTATACAAAATGGCGCTGACACTGTGGGGCAGCCTCTCAACCTCATTCTCCCCCTTGGGGAAGGGCCAGACTCAATGCCAGCCAAAGAGGCTCTAGGGTGAGGATGCAGCATTTCAATCTGTGTCTCCTGTAGTCTCCAGGGGTCACAACTGCAATCTGCTCAGACCAGTTAGGTGCTGCCCTCAACTGCTGGCAAGCTGCGAAGGTGCCTCTTAGGTGGGCAAAAATTGGGCACCCATCATCAAGAAAGTAAGAATGTACTCCATTGTGGCCACTTTGTGATCAATTCCCAACAGCCATTAGTCTTCATTTCCTCCTTTGAACTGTGTCACTAACTGTAATAGGATGGTTGGGGGGGGGGGGATGCTATGTTGGTTTACAGCATTTGAAATAAACCCTTTGCTCCCGTTAGATCAACCGCTGTTTACAGTGCGTCACTACATGTAATTTTAAACAAAGATCTCTGCGATGCTGCAAGGGGACAGTGTAATGAGGGTTTTGAGCATGGCTTCAAGAAAAAAGAGTAAACAAGATGAAAACACAAGGTGGCTACTTAGATAAGACCTAACGCCGTTCGGCTTGAAAGAAAAAGCTCATTGACCAACAGCTGAACTTCAGAAAACAAAGAGCAGATACTTCATTGTAGCTGCCAGACCAGCCTGACAACCTTAGCCCCCTATTACTGCCCATAAGAGCCCATATTGCAAATAACATTAGGGCCCAAGTCTTCCCTTTCTGCCCACCAGCAGAGGACTGGGCCTATGTGGGGGAAGAGTTGCTAGCTCTAGTCTCGGTGGCAGAGGCTAGCTTTGGACTTTCCCCTCCCTTCCCTGCCAGAACACATATTCTTTGAGCCACAGTTGCCCCTGAGAGAGTTCAAGGACTTCCAAGAGGTTGCAGCTGATTCCCTCATGTGCTATCTACCATTCGGCAGCCCAGACAAATTTAGCCCAAAGTTTTCAAAAGGTGTTGGAAAGAATATTAACGTCAGCTGGCCGGCTCATACTGGCCTTCCTCTGCCTAAACCCATGAAAGCAAATAAGGTCTCTGAATGAGTAAGCCAGTGGTTCCCAACCTGTGCTCCCGAAGACCAAAGTGGGGGTTTCAAAATGGCTTGCCTCCCCGCTCCTGCTGGCTGCAGAAAGGAGCCACTGACTAAGGATCCAGATGGCTCGTGCAGGGCTACAGGGTGCATGCAGATGCAGTTGCTCTGCTGCAGCATGGGAGATGGGAGATCAGCGAAGAGGCTTCCTCTTTACTGAACTCCTTCCATCTTGCAGAAGTGGGTGACGGCCTGCTGGTGAAAACTAGTGGCCTTTCAGGGTTATAAAAATGAGATCTGTGGCCCTTGAGCTCAAAAGGTTGGGAGCCACTGGAGTAAGCAATGAACCACAGATTGTACCTATATTCCTGAAATGATCAGTGACTAGATTTGGGATTTGCCATGCCACAGATACAAAAAGCACAAAGGAATCTTACAAACGTGGGACCAAAATCTCCAGAGGACCCAGAGTCTCCCTCTTCCTCCCCACAATGCGTGTTCATGTGTGTGTGCACATATACAAGAGAGAAATCAGCTGCATTGATGGGTGTAACAGAGAACAGCATTGGGAAAATGGGAAGATGTATAAAAATGAAATCCTACAACTCCTTGGGGAGTTCAGGTTTGGATTCCAATATTTACAATAAGAGCCAGCAAGGAATGTTTAAGGCGCAGAAGTTACAGATGGAAGATGGCTATTGTGGAATCAAGTCCATGACCATGCAAATACAGGGTATAGTGCACCAAAGAACAGGTCAGATATTAAACAATACTGCATTTGAGCTTGGCCAATCTTATGTCATGGAAAGGAAAGGCCACATTTTCCAGAGAAGAAAGGACACATTTTCAAAATATGCCGTCCGAGTGAAATTCATCTCTCAGCTTTTCTGAATTTATACTAATATAACAGATCAGGATCTGACCCTGTAGATACACCTGCTAAAATTCACCCATAATAAGTGGATCCTCAAAAGCCCACATATGTGCTTAATAATTGCATTGTTAGTCCTGGTTTGTACTAACAGCTTAGTAGAAGCTGGGGTGCAAGAGTATTTTCTCAGGCACACCTTTTGCATGCTCCTTTATGAATCTGACCTAAGGACATTACATGGTCAACAACATTGTTTTCCTTTTGGATGAGGGGGCTGGAGTATGCAAAATGAAAGAAAGATGATGAAAAAATTGTAAAAGAGTGCTGTTCCAAGAGCTCAACATACATAAATCTAGCTATGCGGACAGTCCTCTATTCCTGTAACAAGTCCTCAGACAGCTGAATGGTTTTTCTTTACCTTGACCTACACTGAATTAACTCTCAAACTGCTGAGCACCCACTGAAAACTTCATTCCCCTAAAATGTCCTGCATCATTTCAAGACACAAGGGCAAATGTTCAGATGCATGGCATTTTTAATCAAGCTTTATCATTTGAGAGACAGATACTGCTGTCGAGAGGACACGTTACGCTAACTACGGGGCTAACAGATGAAGCAAGATGATACGTTACTGCATAAATGGCTTCCTTCTGCACAGCAGTAACAGTAGCAGGCTGGGGGTATTTGGCAAACCACCACTAAGTCATATAATCAATGCTTCATTGCACTGTATAACAGGGGCAAAGTAAATAGTGGAAGTACTCAATTAGGTAAGACAAACTAGTGTCAATCCCATATGCACCGTGTGTGCACTTTATTTCAAGGAAACAGTCCACCAGTGGTACTATATATTATCCCTAACAGGCCAACAAAAAGACCCGTAGATTTATGACAGGCCAAGTACATGCGAACGGAACTGGATTTTGTGAGACATTATTCATATTCAAGATATTGCAAATGCTCTTTCCAAAGCTGTGAATTAGACAAAGCCAGTTCAGTGACTACATAAGCCTATGTGCCACTGCAGTGGAAACGTTCTACACTTCGCACTACCTCACTGCAGCTCTGGACGTTACAACATGCTCTACTAGGAGAGAATTGTTTCCAGAACACAAGGATTGTTCCTCTGCATTTTTTCAAAAGATGCCCTGGGAATTTTAACTTCAGCTTGAGTAGATATTACACAACGAGCCATTATCTTCCCACTAACAGTGCATTTTAGCTTGGTCTTGCAGCACTATCTAATATTCCAGACCTAACTACTAGATACAGCTTTCTCAGTGTAACTCATTGATGATCTGTACTAGACCTATTAATCTTGGCCTACGACACACACTGCTATCTTGCTCTTGAGCTACCACATAGCTCTGCCTATGCAGTTCACTCCTGAATTTCAGTGCCTCTTTCCCTTGCTTTCCTGGGCCCCTTCATGATGTTGCCCATGTACCTCCATCTTGACCTGCAGCACCTTTACTATTCCAATCTTGCATCCCAATGCACAATATTTTCCAATAAACTCCAACAATCTCCTCTTCCCCCCTCCCCAAGTAATCTTTAACAGGAGACTGCTGTGATTATTTGAAGAGGCACTGGAATTAAAGAAAGGCTGCACTAAATGATATGGAAATGTTACATTTGACACTCTGACTCTTTTACAAAGAGAAACATTTTTAACTGGGCTGATTTCTCATTGTACTCGGACACAAATATAGCTTAAACTTAAGCAGTAGAGTTTTATGGTCTATCTTCCAATCCAGGAGTACGTCCACATTGGAGCCTTAGGTCTACTTAAGGATGGTTAAATAGACCTACAGACCGCTGCGTCCACACTGAGCACTTATTAGGTCGACTTAAGCACTTCCGTAAGTCAACTTAATAACACCACCTCTTAAGGTAGACCTAAGGCTTAAGTTGACCTTATTAAGTCGACTTAAGCCAGTGGAGATGGGCGATAGCCCTTTAAGTCGACCTAATTGGCCTCCAGGCCCCCTCCCAGGGCTACCCACAATGCACCACTCCTCCGTCAACCTAGCACCTGCCAGTGTGGACGCAGGGCTGTGGACTCTCTAAGTTGACTTAACAAGGTCGACTTTAAGTCAACTTGAAGTTGACCTTGGTTAAGTTGACTTAACAGAGCCTCCAGTGTAGACGTACCCCAGGATACTAAGAGGATATACAGATGGATCAGAGCGATGCACCTCTTACACATAGTCACCCTGTAAATCTATTGCATGTATAAATGTCGCTTTAGCTCCACGGGTGTTGTAAGTGAGCACTCTATTAACTTGCAGTAGTTGGAACAAAGCTTTAACATTCCATTAATTAAGTGTTGGCGGAGGTGTTTGGAAAGACAGTCTGATAAATATAGTACTACAGAATGTTTCCTTAGAAACTGAGAGAAAAGTTCAACAATATGAAAAGTACTCTGGCTCATATATTGCACCATTGGTACTAAGCCAGGCTGGGTCTCTACAGAGAATTCAGCATAGACAGCATTACATGCTGCTTTATTTAGCTAATAAGATTTTAGATAGACACACAAATACGAAGCCGCATAAGCAGGACAGTGTCGGTGGTGAACACTTTGTCATAAGACAAAAGACCATATACCATTAGAAATGGCCATCAACTCTACTTTGTTCCTAGGTTTAATATACTTCCAGTCTTCCCAGTTTCTGTATTTCTTCATTAGTGTAAAATTAATCATGTTGCTCCATTTGTGTCTATAAGACTTTCACAGCTCACCTATACGCTCCCTCGATCATGGGCCCTACACTGGAATGACCAATTACTCTGACTTAATTGCCAGATTCTGCCAGTGGTGCAATACAAAATGGCCACGTCCCACATAATAATTTGGCCCTATATGGCCACAAAACACACACATAGTCTGTCCTCTTAGTAGTGTCAGCAGAGGCTATGTGGGACCATATCCTCAGGTGTGCATTGCGATGGGTAAGGACCTACGGTTTTGGATCGATAGTTTCCATTTTCTCCTTATTCTGCTGGCATTTACTCTTCTTTGCACTGCCACTTTCCTTTAAAGATTATGTTAATATCTGTATCACTTTAACAATTTGAATAAGGTGTTAGTGTCACTGGAACTACCCCAATCTCACTTAATCATTCCGCTGCGCATGGCAACCTTCATACTTGGAGGACAGATTCAAAGAAAGTAGAGATAACAAAAGGAGCTACTAAATTAAGTCCATCTCCATACAACCACAGGATCTGTACCCTGGCCCCAAGAGAGGATGCAGCAGGGATTACAGAATGTCTGTCACCAAGAAAGGAGCCTGCAGAGAGGAAGGAAGAGCACCCTGCTGGTCAGAGTTGACAAAATGAGAGATGTGGAAAGTGAAGTAATATCTTTTTTTGGACCAACTTCTGTTGGTGAAACAGGCAAGCTTTTGAGCCACACATAGCTCTTCTTCATTCAGTTTAGGCTGGCATTTTCCCTGCTCTCGACTAATGCACCTACGAAGGAATCTGAAATGAAAGATTGAGGAAAGTTATATTTTAATGATTTCCACTGAAGGAGGGCTTTGCAAGAGGCCCTCTGTGTTTTACAGACACTCTGCAAATGGTAAACTGTGATTCCCTGAAAGCAAACATACTGGGGTGTGTTTGGAAAACTTTAATTAAGCGTTTGTTCTCTTCCATACACCCAAGATAACACATAGCTCCTCCAGTCATCCCTATTCAAACCCAAGTCCACCGTTTTCCATCCTATTCGCCCCGTGTGTCTTTTTCCTTTCTGAGACTCCTTCATACAGTGTTTCCATCTAACTAGCTATCTCTGTGTTACCTCCTGAAGACAAACACAGTCTGAAGTGACTACTTGAATGTCTTGTGATCCTTTAACCTTTGGAGTAAGCCTCTTAGTAGAGGAAACAAGCTTGTTCTAGACCAGTGATTTTCAAACCATGGGTCAGGACCCAGTATTGGGTCACAGACCGTCAGATACTGGTCGTGGTGCCCCTGCTGCTGCTTCCGAAAGACTGGAATGCATTGCTCAAAGATGTAATTGTTGGGTCATGGGCATAAATGATTTTTTTCAACTGGGTCCTGAGATAAAAAGTTTGAAAACCACTGTTCTAGACTCATACCTACCTCCCCTACTCACTGGGCAGTGCTCACATGAATATCCTCCTCACATTTGTAAGTGCTATTCCATGCAAGTAAGCGTGGCAAAATCTACTCTTTGTGCCTACCCACCTCCTTTGGTAACTTTGAGTCCCTCTTTCCTAAACAATTAGACAGAGATGGGCCTGAGTCCATCCCTTTTCCTTCATCTTCTCCATCTCACTCTACAGTCATCACAAGTAGGGCTATCCTGAGGGAGGGATGGAGTACAGAGCCAATAGGCCTGGCGGGGCACCTGTCCCCTCCCCATGCTGCTGGGTGGGGCAGGGCTGGCCCAAAGTCCAGGCTCTGCGCTCCCGCTCCACCCCTGGGTGCACAGCAGGCTGGCCCAGGGGTGAGACAGGCTGGCACAGAGGCTGGGATTGGCTGTCCCACCCCACCTCTGGGGCTGGCTGCTCTGCCACGGCTGGCCCAGAGGCCAGGATCTGTGCTTCCACCCCTCCCCTTGCTGCCAAAGGCAGTGGGGAGCAGTGCAGTGGGGGGGGTGGTAGAAGGAGGGGGCCAGCAGTGTAGGCTCACAGAACAGTGGGCCCGGGATGGTCACCCCTCTCACCCCCCAGGGACAGCCCTGATCACAATGACCTGTGGTTCCGAGAGACAGCCATGCTCATATACCTTCTTCCATGGCCACTTGCCACCTCCTCCTTGCTTTCCCTACAATGCCTCAATAATCCTGCTGAAGCAAATCTCTTCCTATTATTATATGTGGGAAATGGCCTCTTTGGCTGATACAGTGAGGTTCAGGAACTGGGACTCTTTCTGGTTGGAAACCTGACTCTCACAGGATGTGGGGCCACAGAGTAGGTTTTTTCCTTCATGGATTTCTAAGTGCTCTGAAGTAGTGGTCATGCAGGAACACATTGTGCTGAATGGCTGGGTCAGCCAATAGTGATTTTTTTTTTAAATGAACCACGTAGAGGGATACCTTTGGATTAAATAATGAAACATTACCTTTGCTTCCAAACGAACAAAACTAACTCAGTCAATTTGGCTCCTGGGTCCTTCACCTTGGTGCTCATTTCTCAAAGTTGAAATGAGATTAATGTACTGTTTGTTGTATTCCTAAAAAGCCCTGCATTTCTCAACATGCCTTTAGCTGTGAATCACCTTCCACAATTAGCTGTCAGAACATGAGCTGATAATACACAGAGTTTGGGTGCAATTAACATTAAGCTAAAATTCCTTCATTTCAGGCACTTGATTTCAAAATAAAAAAACAATTATCACATGACAAACTCAGACAGCTTTCTCTTTTGTGTATTAAGTTAAGGGAGTCTACCACCTATGAGAGGTGCCATTGGAGGATTTATGTAAAGGCCACATTGTTTCTGGCAGTGAACTCAGTAATGAGATAAAGCAAAAAATCATTCTTCAATAGCATTATGTCTTTTCCTCAACACCTAAGAAAGACAACAGACATTTTACATAACTGTGTTCAGTAAACAATATAGCTGTGACCGCACCAGGAACCGAAACTGGATAATTCTTTGTATTTCATCTCAGTGCTCAGGAACAGAGTGAGTGCTCTAGCAGATCAGACCAGTGGTCCACCTACACCACCAGGTGCTCCTCTCTGACAGTGGCCAGCGGTAGCTTTTCCAGAGAAAAGTGCAAGAAATGCCCCCATTAACAATTACCTTATAACCTACCTCTGGGGGAAGTTTCTTCCCAACTTCAGGGAGCTGTTAGTAGTTGGCATGCATCCTGAAGTTTGATTGTTTCTTGCTCTTATTGCTTTTTTACAGAGGGGGAAGCTCAGGTACAATTGGGTTCAGTGGTTTGCCTCAGGTCACACATGAGGAGTCAGTAGCAGAGCTAGGAAAAGACCCGGATCTCCTCATTCCCCATTGGGTGCCCTGCCCACGGGGCCAAAATGCTAACAGAGATACCTAGTGCTTCCTCCTCACAGTTATTTTTTTTTAAAAAAGACATTTTCCAGTTAATACTTGAAATGTGGTTGTATGTAGAGCCGTGAGCATATTCTACTGGGGGCTTATTCAATGGCAATCCACCAGCTAGATGTAGAGTACGGTTCATAGCTTTTTGAGGACAAGTGAACCTGTTTACCAGACAAAGCCCTAATTGCTCATGCATCTCTAACCCAGTGTTTCTCAACCTTTAGTGGACTGGGGAACACCTAAATATATTAATTACTTTACATAGAACACCTGATAAAACCTTTCTCGAAAGAGCCAGTATATATCAGCTGTAAAGTTTGTAATATCTGTGTACTATGCATTCCTGCAAAAACAATTCAAGAAACTGAATTGAATACAATTTTATGAATATAATGTATTTATTTCTAAAAAAATAGATGCATAATGATTATGCAAACAACTTAAAACTAAAAATGATATTATTCAAGTTTTAATGGGAATTTTGGGCCTGCGTGTTTGAACAAAGTTCATCTATTCTTGGAGTAAGGTTTGTCAAGGAAAGTCTAACCTTGGAAGTTATGTTCCAAGCATTGCCAGCAGTAACAGTGGCAGGAAATTTAAAATGCCCCAGCCTCAGCAAAGGAGCAAGGCAACAGAGAACACAGACGCACGCCTGGGTGCTTTGCTGTGGCTGTGGCATTTTAAATCTCCCACACATGTTGACTCGCCGCATTATGCCTTACATCAGCCTCAGTCAGCCCCCACCACCCATGGTGAGGCATTAGGCTCAGTCGTAGAACACCTTTACTCTGTCCATAAAGCACTGGTGTTCCACGGAACACCAACTGAGAAACACTGCTCTAACCCACATCAGAGCTGGTGTTGTTTGCAGCTGGGTGAAGGGACATCTAAAAGGCAGCAGCCCCTGAGCTATCTGTTCTTCAAAACATTTTCAGGGACTCTACAGAATAAAGCAATCGAGAATCATGCAGTGGGGGGTTGAAAGGGCAGGAGAGCAAGATGGTCCATTGGAGGAAACTTTCCCATAAAAAGTGGTCCCTAAAATGAAGGAGCTGAAATACCATCCACCATGTATGGTGGATTACAGCCCATGCAGCCCAATTAGAGAAAATTCCCCAAGGCTTAGCACAAAGGCCATGAATGGGAGTCTAGAGTGCAACCTTGAATGTCTCTGCACTGGAATGTATGCAATGGCAACCCCACATACTAATACTGAACAACAATTAAATCCTGCTTATTACACAAAAGGCCTCACTAAGGGTCACTTCAGTATCATGGCAAATCCAAACAGCTGAGAGGGTCAAATAATGCACAGGCCTGGAGTCAAATGTGGCAGCTGCAAGCATTTGTTTGCAATGAAGTGACATCTATTTGAGTCACTCCAAACTGGAGCTGCGTGAGCAATAGGTTTTTCGGTTTGGGGGCAGAACCAAAAAAAATCTGGTTTGAGTCACACAGAAACCAAAAATCACTTTTTCGAATCAACCTAAACATTGTGTGTGTGTCTGTATTTTTAATTGCCCAAATTTGAAAAATGAAATGCCATTTCATGATGAAAAAGTCAGAACAAAATGTTTTGAAATGGTCAAAATAAAAAGTTTCAACTTTTGGGAGTGGGAAAAACGGGGGGTTTTTCAGCTGAAACTATATATCGAATACCACTTGAATGTGTGAATATGTTCAAGGCCCTGAAAATGCATTTTTTTGGTGAAACTGTATTCCCTGACAAAATTTCTCCCGGTTCTATTCAGAACATTTTAAGCCCCACTCAGATCATTTCCAAACACCTCCATCAGGCTTTATCCCTTTGTTCTGAGGAATCCTCTCCCACAACAGAAAGAAGCAGTCAAACTGCAGTTATTTTCTCTCCCACCCTCTTCCCTTACTCTATTTGATTTTAAATTGATACATGAAAGCACAAGACTGGCAGAAGATACACAGCAATAATGCGAAGGTTGCTAGGCAACGCATGTCCATTTTGGGGCTGAATGAATGAAAGACAAGCACCCATACGAAGAAAGAGGGAAGGAGGTGAGTCTGACTGAGTCAGCCACTTTCAAACTGCTTGAACTGCCCAAAAGATTTCACCATTCCTGTGTCCAAATAATAGGGAGGGAATGTGTTTGCTTTTTATAAGTCAAACCATAAGTGGATCGGTGATGGACAGTCTGATTTTATGCCTGGCTGGAGGGAACACTGCAGAGGAAGATAATAAAAAACTGGTGAAACACTAGGAAGACTTTTAAAGACTCTCTGGTAATCCTCTTCCTCAGTGCTGCCCAGAGTTGCAGATGCTCAATAAAACTAGAGGTTTCCCCTTCTCACATACTAACCACATAGAAAGAGTTGCACTTTCAGAGGGCCTGATAAGAAGCACCAGCAGAATATTTAGGTGCAGCTCTTGAAACATGAAATTCCTTTTATCCATATGAGCAAACTGAGTTATTTATGCATCTACCTGTCCATTTTATGAACCTAAATTGCATGCAGATATATGGATGAATCCACAGATTCTAAGGTGCTTAAGGTACACCCAGAAATAGTAAAACAAAGCGATAGTAAAGCCATCTTTGGGCACATTTAGAGGGTTAATTTGTTCTTCTTTGTGCCTGAACAGACATGGTCAATTCCTTTCTCTGTGGTCTCTGATGTTGGAGAAACCAGAGCTGATGTATTAAAATTAAGTTGCTGAGCTCATCCAAGAACTACAAACTTTTGCAGGATTTTTTTCCTAAAGTTTTACTGTTTTTTTTTTATTTTGAAGTGCTGAAATTTCATTCAAATTATTTGATTCTTGAAACATTTACCAGCTCTAAGATGAAAAATTGCAAATTTTGGAGCATTGGAGGGGGAGTTTAATCAAATTTTCAATGAAAAATTTTGTAGAAAACTCCAAGTTTGGAACTTTTTACTTGCTCTATTGAATTGTCTCTCTGGACTGATTCTGTACTTGTGCATTTGGGACACACTGATCTTTTGGTCTCCTCCCTTTTGTCTATAATGGATATAAAGCCGGACCAGCCACCTCTCAATGGCATTATGTAAATAGTGGGACGGTCTACACTGAAAAGGTGTGCAAAAAATCCAGGCTCCTGAAAGACATAGTTAAACTGACCTAATCCCTGTTATAGGTCATGCTAGATTGACAGAAGATTTCTTCCGTGCCGCCCCTCTCCCCACCTAGCTGCCACCTCTTGGGGTTGCTGGGTTACCTACTATTTAGGTTCTAGGACACGGGCTGGCTTGTGTCTGCCCCCAGCTAAAAGCCCCTCCCACAGCATAAGGGGAGGAGCTACCAAGCCCAGGACAAAACTGATTACAGGGAACAATGAATGAAAAAACCAGGAATGGGCGTGAAGGTCAAAGGGCTAAATGGGAGAATTTGAGAGACGACAGCTGCGGCTGCTGTACCACTTCTGTGCAGACAGTGACTGCGGTGATGGGAGAACTTCTCCTGCCTCTTCATCACTGATGTAGCATGAGCATAGTTTCACCAATGGGTGCAACGCTGGGAGTGCAGGTGCAGGCAGTGTGTAGGAGTTCCTACCATTTATCTCTGCCGTGAGCAGGGTTAGTGAGATGATGGCATGAACACTGATGACTGCTCTGCACTTCTCTACTAGAGGAGCGGTGCTGGTGGACGCTAAGTTTTCCTCTCCGCATTGCGCTGCGGTGCAAATGCTAGGCACTGAAAGAATATAATATTTTGCATTTCAGATCCCTGCCGAGGATAGGCGATCCACAGCGAGTGGAGTAGAGAAGAGGTTTGCCTTTACTTCCTTGTCTGTACACCAGTAACATGAATGGGAAGAGAAAAAGACATCTGACGAAGTGGGTTATAGTCCACGAAAGCTTATGCCGAAGAAAATCTGTTAGTCTATAAGGTGCCACAGGACTCTCGTTGTTTCTGTTGTACACAGACTAACACGGCTACCCCTCTGGAAATTTCTGGGAAGAGAGTTACCTCGGCCTGGGGGTGGGGGGCTGGTGTGTCCTGTAGGGTCACGACACACCGCCAAGCATATCACGACCCACAAAAGGTTGAGAACCTGACTGCTCCTACCAAGCCAGCCCGCAGGTAAGAGCTAGTACATTCATTTTCTTCGAGTGTGCTACCAAAATTGTGGCCCTTGTAAAAAAAAAGTTATTTAAAATCCATGGGACACTCTTCTCCAGGTTGTAACAATTTTAAGTTAGGTTAAATTTTGATCCCAAACTGCTTGGCAGTACCTCATTAATGAGCTGCATATAACAAATATGTACAATACCAATGAGCAGGACACAGTCAATTCAAAAATCCTGTGAGATATGCATCTACGGTAGTTGACAGGTCCTTTATTTTTCCACCCTAGAATTAGAGAGAAGGAAGTCTGCTAATCACGACAATGATAAATACCAGTCACAAAGGAGATTGTCTAAAACTCATTTATTTTCCAGGGATGTTTCTCTCACTTTACTTCTCAGCTCTGCATGGAAGCCTTCGTAATCTATAATGACCTTGTTATTCAAGTCAAACATTCTGTACAACATTCATCCAGCTGATTCTCACTACCTTGCTTCAGGCAGATAGGGAGAGATGGATCCTATTCATTCTATAAGGAGGTACAGAATCCCACAGGGCACTTGCCAAAGGCTTTGCCTCTGGAATGTCTATTTCAGCAAAAGTAGTGTCCCCATCAGAAATGTACTGCCTCAATATGTGCCAAACTTCAAATGTATAAGCAATTCCATTGAAGTCAATGAGATTACTCAGATGCTTAAACTTAAGCACAAGCTGACGGGCCAGGCTAACAAGACCAAAAGGTAAAATTCTGCTTTCTGGGAGTTCTGCCCCAATGTGCTTTACATCCATCCATCTATCCTATTATCATCCACATGGATCCAAGTGCTCCTCTAGAATGCTCTTCCCACCATGTGTGGACTTGCCACTGGAGTGCCTGTGGTGGACTGGAAGTCAGGGCTTGTGAGTTTTAAGCTCACTGATTTACTATGGGACCTTGAGCAACTTTTAAGAACAAAACTTGGAAACTTTGCTTCTGTAAAAAAGGTGAAATAGCTGAACTAATTTGAAATCAGTAGAGCATGGAAATACTGGCTACCTATAGTAGCCGACAACCAAATCTCTTGAAAACAAAAATCCCACGGCTGAAGATCTGTGGCGTTAAAAAGACATGCCTGAGGAGAAGGGCTGTGTATAAAACTTTCCAGCAGAGTGCAAATATGAAGGCCTGTATTACATAGTTCAGGAATAAACCCAATAAGTTATAAATGATAGTGAGATTTGACCACACTATTTGACATATCAAACCAAATGGGAAACACTGAACCAATATGTATTTAGGACAGATTTCAAATGTCTGTGGAAAGTGAGAGAAAATTGCCTACTACTGACTTTTAACATCTGAATGACAAGCAGGATTAAATAATATACTGAGAGAGAGGGAGAGGGAGAGAGAAAGAGAGAAAAAAAATCTCCTATCAGAGGTCCTTTCACAATTCTACCTAGATGAGATAAAATTAGCTACTGTACAAAATAGTTTCCAGGAGATAATGTACTTTGGTGGGGAGCATTTCAAAAAGGCTATCACTTTCAGTCAGATTTAAAAGGACCCTTTCCATTCATTTAGACTGCAAATTTTATATAAACATTTTAAATAGCAACATACAAAGTCAAGATTCTCATAAATTTCATTCTGATAGGAATGAAAATTGGGGGAGGTGTGCTTTTTGTTTTCAATTCAAAAGAAACAGTCTTTCTTAGCTTAACCATGTCTCTCCAATGGGGGAAAGCCAAAATCACAGCAGCATGCGGGCTAGTTCATGAGCGAAATGAGCAAATGCTACAAAACAATGTTTGGGACCATCTGTCTGAATTTTAAAAATGCAAATTCATAGCCTTTGCAACCTTCTGCTAGTTGCTTTTTGCAAAGCTTTTTAGTCAGTGAAAATTTGCTCACCGGAACGTCTGACGAAGGCAAAGTGATACAAAGACTTCTTGCTGACAAGGATGATGGTCTAAATCAGGGGTTGTCAAACACTTTTTTCTGGGCCCCCATTTGAAAATATTACAGGATGTGATGACCTCCCCAAATGATGAGCTGCGCGGCAGCTGGGGACAGTGATGTCTTCAGATCACCTAACCAGCAACTGTTCTTCTCCAGCCACCCAGCTCTGCAGGGCTCTGGCTGTCAGCCGTGCACAGGACTGCAAGTAGCAGTCATGGCATGAGCGGTGGCTAACAGCTCATTACCCACGTTCCAAGATCCCTTGAGGGGTCCCAACCTCCTGTTTGAGAACCTCTGAGCTAAATGAACCATTAGCCTAATGAAATGTGGCAATTCCTAGCAAATTGCCAAAAGCCAACAGTCTAGGTGGTGACGAGTTTCTTAGGGTGCTCAATCATTTTTTCTTTTATTAATCAATGACAAGGAGGTTTCTGGTGTCTTCAAAGGAAGGGGAGAGAAGATGTGAGTAACACGATAGCACTCCATGTATCGATACTATAATTCCCTGTCAAGGAAAAGAGCAATGGCCTGAGCAATGGTGCTGGCATAGCAAAGTCAAAACAAATATCATCATTGCTATGTCTACACTTACTAAAGTTAGTTCGAATTAGTTAATTTGAACTAACTAATTCGAACTAATTTTAGTTAGCTCAAATTAACTTAATTCGAACTAGCAAATTTTAGTTCCAACTAAGCAAGTGCCATGCATGGCACTTGCTTAGTTCAAATTAGTCAATTGCATTAAGGTCAATGTGCCGGTTAGTTCAAACTAAGGGCTTAGTTCGAACTAACATGGCCACATTGGGTTAATTCGAACTAACTAGTTCGAATTAACTGTTAGTTCAAAAAGTATAATCGAATTTATTAGTTCGAATTAAGGAAGCCCTTAATTCGAACTAATGAAAGCCTAGTGTAGTGAAGGCTTAAGTTAGTTCAAATTAAGCTTCCTTAATTCGAACTAACTTGCCAGTGTAGACATAGCCATGGAGCGGAAGATATCACCTCTCGGTATCAATTGCCAGGGAATAAATGCAACCTGTTCAGTATTCATTAAAATGCTGATTTCCGAAAACATTTACAAAGTTACACCAAGGCGGCGGGGGGAGGAAGGGGAGGAGAGGGAGGCACTGATTACAAGCCGAGGGAGGAGTTTCAGCTTTTCCTGACACGATGAAGAGTCTGAGTCAAACCCCAAATCAGTGAGAGGTTTTTCCATTTACTGAAATTTGCTCAGGCCTTGTCTACCCTGAAAAGTTTGGTCAACACAAGTTACAGATATGAGCAAAAAATGCTGTAACTATAATGCTTTTGTCTGTCCAGACATTGTGTCTCCGAAGTGCATCCTTAGTTGGTGGTCTGTCATCGACATTGAGAGCAGGGCACAGTGGGAAGCTATCCCACTGTGCAACACACCATCTTGTTCTTCTAGGAGTTGTGGGAAGGTAGAGAGGATTGCAATGCATGATGGGTGCAAGACCAATATCCCATGATGCAGTGATTTCCAACCCATCATTCCATGGGTTTCTGATTGTGTTTTGAAGCATTTTTCATCAGCCCCAATTTTCTGAGCACCCGCCATCCCTAACTAAAAGGATGGCTCTCCACTGTTGTTGTTAGTGTTCTGAACACATCATGGACTGCTCATGGATTACATCACGAGTTCCCAATCGGAACAGCAATCCAAAGCGCCTGACCTGCTGTGTGCCTTGCAAATGAACAATGCTGGATCACCATTTGCATTCAAAAAGCATCTGAACATGGTGCACTGCTGCTTCTGGGAGTTTGAAACAAGCACTAACTGGTGGGATCACATCATAACACAGGTCTGGGATGATGAGCAGTTGCTGCAGAACTTTTGAATGTACAAAGCCATCTTGCTGGAGCTCTGACCAGAGCTCACCCCTGCCCTGAGGAGCAAGGACACCAGCATGAGACCTGCCCTCTTGCTGGAGAAGCATGTGGCGATTGCCATGTGGAAGCTGGCAAGTCTGGACTGCTATTGGCCAATCGCTAATCAGTTTGGAGTCAGGAAGTCCACCACTGGAGCTATGCTATCACTAATGTACAGGGCCATTAATGACATTATGCTATGAAGGACTCTGAGTCTTGGATATGTGTATGATATAGTGGGTGGCTTCACAACGATGGGATTCCCTAGCTATGGCAGGGAGACAGATGGCATGCATCTCCCAATTTTGGACCTCAAACCATCTTGCGATGAAGTACATCAATAGAAAAGGATACCTCTATTGTACTACAGGTGCTTGTGGGTGTTTCACTGAGATCAGTGTGGGTTGGTCAAGAAGGTTCATGATGCACACATCTTCAGGAACATTGGTCATGTACAGAAAGCTGCAGGCAGGGACTTTCTTTCCAGACCAAAAGATTCTAATGGGAGTCGACTTAACTTTGCCAGTATAGACATAGTCTTTGATTCTGCAACTCACTAGTCATCATCACCACTAAGACATATGAAACACTTCTGCTCTCTGTTATACAACTCATTTGGGAAAGACTCCTTGGAAAATGAGGGTGAGAGGATTTGATCAGTAATTGATCATTCTTTGAACTTTCCCAGGCACCCGCCAAGAAGGTGTCTAAGCACTGCAATGCGGAGAACTCTTGCAGAGTCGCACTGCATTGAAAAATAAACTGAAAGGTAAGTGGTAGATAACATATAGCAAACAGATTTTAAGAAGAGTGAGAAGCATTTAATTTCAGGATGCCTCTTTCCATTGCTAGTGGAACTCAGCCCTCCCGTCACAGTCAGGAGAGGAGACTCAAGATCTATCCGCATTAATGCAGAGTTCATACTCTCCGATGGCTGTTTGGTGGCCTTATGTGAAACGAGTTTGATGGTGTCTTGGTTCACATAGAACAACATTGCCATTGGGATTGATTGGCAACCTTACAAAGAGCAAAGTCCTACATGAGATTGAATTTCCCTCTCAGCACTACAGGAGAAATTTCAGTTCAGGGTGAAGGACACTGGCAGCGGGAGATAGAAGGCTGCATGGTCTCTCCCAGAGGGGCACCTTCAATAAAATAGGGAACTTCCTTTCCAGGGCTATCATTCCAGCTTTTTACACTGGCATAAATTGATAGAGACACAGTGATCACAGCTCCAATTTTCCTCTTGCTGACACTAGCTTTACGCCAGTGCATCAGAACTGACTACAGGGGTGTTATTCCTGGCTTGCCTCAGTATGAGGAAGAGGATAGCCAGGCTCTTAATTTGTAGAATAAAAATCAAAAAATAATTTTTGAATAAAAATCTAGGACCAGATCCTCAGCTGGTGTAAACTAGCCCCTGCCCTCCTCTCTCTTTACCCGTGACTTTAACAGAGCTTCCTCAGGTGAAGTTCTGACTCTGGCGTGTGAAGGATGTGGTTTTGGCTCTGGTGACTGCACCTTTATAAAAATAACAAAGCAAGGCTATCTCCTCATGCCTATTCAAGGAAACACAAAACCAAACTTTGTTGCTTTAGCAGCAACCTAACAACACAAGCAAACATAACACTAATACATCCCACCGCTTTGCAAACACGCTATGTTATTATTGACCTTCTGCAGCTCTGTAACCTGCAGATTTGCAATATATAGTAAGCCACACGGTTTCTCCTACCTCACATTAACATCAAGTTCTTCCATCACAGGCAATAGGCATAGGTAGCTGGGAGCTCAGCGCCCATAGAAGAAACCTGGTCCTGCAGTGGAGACAGTTAAAAAAGACAAATATAAGTTAAAGGGTCTGACTATTTTATGCTTTCCCCCACTGTGGAAATGCCCTTATTCCTGAATCATTGCCCTGTGCCATCTAGCCTGAGTTAGCCTGAAAACAAAATGAATAAACCACATGTAAAAATAAAATCAGTGAAGCCTTAAAGCTTTTTTTGTAGTTGAGCGATTGGCCATATACAGGAAACATAGATGTTTATGATAACACTAAGTTACATTGTCACACGCGTGAGAGAGTCAAAAACGGGTTTCGTTTATACCTTTATAGTTTCACTCTATTATTGTCCACTCATAAATAATCGTAAGTGTGTACAGCACTTTAAAGACAAAGGCTGAAATCCTGGTTCCACTCAAGTCAATAGCACAATTCCCATCCATTTCAGTAGGGTCAGATTTCACCCAAAACCACTGGGATCAGATTATGATCTACTTTATACTGGTATAAATGTCATGCACACTGAATCAACCTTTTTCTCCCTCTAATAGCTGGTCCACATAGAAAGTTTATGGCCCTGCTACAGTTCTTATCTAATGCATTAAGTCCTTTAACTCAAACAGTAGCAACTTCTGTTTTTAGATGAAGAAATCCCACGTTCGATCCCTGCTGATGAGCCAAATTATCATACAAATCGAAAGGAACTCAATGAAAGTCATTTGCAGAGTAATTGATGTGGATGATGTCACTCAAGACAATTGAGTTACTCTGGATTTATTAGTATGACAGAAATCAGAATCTGACCTAGAGTCCCTTTCTTACAGGACAATCTCAGGGTCAGATCCTACAACCACGTATTCCCTTGCTATTCTTACAGCACTGGCCTGAGATTGGCAAAGAGAAAGATACTAGACCAGGGGCTGTGAATGGGAGAGAGACTTAAGGACCAATCCCTTGCTAATAAAATGAATGTTAAGACTCCCAATAGTGCGAGCTGGTCCAGAGCCATAAACACTTGCTTCATTGCTCACTTTACGCTTGATGTTGGTTTCTTTTCTTTCTTTTTTGTTAAACCGTCTCTGAATTGAGCTGAGGCAGGAGAGAGGGCTTATTTGTACCTACCTGTTTGCTGAGCCCCTTCATCACAACCTCTTGCCATCAGATGCCTTTATTTATTCTATTTATTTGCAGGTTTATATCACACCAATAATCAGATGTAGCTAGGCAGCAAAGAGTTTATTAAAAACAAACAAAAACATTAGCTTGGTTGGTGATGTCGATGCAATCAGTCAATGCCCTGCTACTGCCCAAAGCAGTGCTCCCTCTTGAGAAGATGAAACACAGTAGAACAATCCAATAAAACACAGTAGAACAGTCAAAGGCTGCAATGAACAAAAAGGCCTCTCAGCCTGCCCGGGGACTATCAAACTCGCCTGTGGAACATCATCAGTAAGAGTTGCTCCCTAATGTGCAAGGGCTTCCAGCTGACAACTCTCAGCTACTGATCACAGAATGCGGAGTATCTTTCCTCCATGGCAAGAACGCCTGAGTGGATCCACCTGCCATGACAACCATAACTGGAGGGGAACTCTCACTTCAAAAGTCACTAATATGGCCTTTTGTTGTATAGTCTTGTGAGAGGAGACTGCTTCTCTTCAGTCAATAGTTTCTGACCTGCAACCAATCTTTGACATTGCCCAAACTGTCTGTTCCCTTTGTTTGCAAATCATTACTGTGCTTTGTTATAACACTCAATGAAAATGAAGCAGAAGGAAATGATTTTCCTTTCTGATTTCTAAGGCATTGCCTGACTGCCACCCCAGCTTTCTCAGTATTCAGTAAGCCAGATGCTATAATGTGGGAAGGAAAAGAAATGTCAGGTTCTGGCCACTCTTGCTGGACTGCACAAAGGGCTGAAGAGGATATTGGGGATCTTTCCCTTTGTTGCCCACCTGGTGTAGTAGGCAGCTAGAATCTCACTCCCTGAACACAAAGAAAGAGGAGGTATGAAGTCAGTTGGTGATTTGCAGGGAAAGCGCATTGTTCCTTAGTACAGAGCGCAGCTGTGTAGCATCTGAATTTGGTGCCCCCTTACACCTACTAATATGCTGCCCACCTCTGCAAACAGATGACTCATTGCATGGCTGATAGAGCTACAGTTTGGTTGGAAGCACTGACACCCCCCCCACACCCTCCCGGGTATGTTTTTTTACATGATTCCTTCAGGCTCCCTACCCTACCTGCACGGATTGTGTGTCTCTGCCTTAGTGCTGCATTTTCAGTTAAGTAACCTGTGTGCTGAAGACTTCCCATAATTATGAAAATCAAACGAGAATCTTATATAAGAGAACACACACCCAGCACAAAACACAAACATGCAGCTAGGAAGTTCACAGTGTGCACGTTTATGATAGGGATGTACCATGTAGAACTGAGTGATTCCAAATCAGTCTGCCAGTAGCCCTGTGGGAGATAGAGCACACAGCAGGATTTAAGCAAACATTAAACATAAAGGCTGTCTGTGCACTTAGGAAAGTCAATGCACTCCCTGAAAGCCTTTCAAAATATGCCACAAGCCATTGCTTCAGGGAGCAGTGTCAGAAACTATTGCAGAGTTACTAACTATGTAATGAAGTATGATGTAACATATTATTTAAATCAATTTCTGTGCCAGATGACTGGGGGATAGCTATTGTGATGCCAATTTTTAAAAAAGGTTCAAGAGGTGATCCCGGCAATTACAGGATGGTAAGCCTAACTTCAGTACCAGGCAAATTTGATTGAAGCCATAGTAAAGAACAGAATGATCAGACATATAGATTAACATGATTTGTTTGGGAAGAGTCACCCTGTTTTTTGTAAAGGGAAATCATGCCTCACCAATCTACTAGAATTCTTTGATGGGGTCAACAAGTATGTGGACAAAGGTAATCTAGTGGATATAGTGTATTTAGATTTTTAGAAAGCCTTTGACAAGGTCCTCACAAAAGGCTCTTAAGCACTGTATGCTGTCATGGTATAAGAGGGATGGTTCTTTCCTGTTAAAAGACAAGAAATAAATGGTAAGAAAAATGGCAACTAATCAGCCAAGGTGGAGCTAGGAGAATAATTACCTTAATAAGTAAGTCATCAAAACCCTGGAGTTATTCTGAAAATGTAAAATAAGCCTTAGCTGTCATACTGCCATCCTGATAAATAAGATGCACATGAATAAAAGAATACAGTGAGTTGAAAAAATGATATTTCTCCTGGGTAAAGAACACATTTTTCAGAGATAATCCACAGTGCCACTGATCAGGAAATTATTTATTTTGTTGCATCAAAAGTTTAGATGAAAACATTTTTTCTTTAAATCAAAAGTTTTCTTATTGGGGGGGGGGGGTAGTTTCTTAGAAAAACTAAATACCAAAACTTCACTTAAAGCAGAAAAAATTAGAATTTCAGTTGCTAGAACTTAAGTTTTTCTCTGAAAATCCAGTGGGTTTTGCTTGGTTGGTTGGTTGGTTGGTTTTTTTTCCCCCTCAGTGAAAGGGGAAGTTTTTGTTTAAAAAATGTTTGCTTTATCAAAAAGCTATTTTCCATCAACAAAAGTTTTGATGAAAAATTTTTGACCATCTCTAGGGCTATGTCTACACTTGCAAGTTAGTTCAAATTAAGGAAGCTTAATTCGAACTAACTTAAGCCTTGACTACACTAGGCTTTCATTAGTTTGAATTAAGGGCTTCCTTAATATGAACTAATCAATTTGATTATACTTTTCAAACTAACCCTTAATTCGAAATAGTTAGTTCGAATTAAGTCAATGTGGCATATTGGTTCGAATTAATGCTTAGTTTGAACTAATCGGCAGATTGACCTTCATGCAACTGACTAATTCGACCTAAGCAAGTGCCCTGCATGGACATGGCTAGTTCGAACTAGAATTCTAGTGGAGCCATGCTAGTTCGAATTAAGTTAATTCGAACTAACTAAAATTAATTCTAATTAGTTAGCTCGAATTAACTAATTCAAACTAGCTTTTGTAAGTATAGACATAGCCTAGTAGACCAGTGCATGTGTGCGCATGTGGGTTAGTGACATATAAATCCAGGGCATGCCCACACCTTGTATACTATGTGCGGTTCTGGCCACTTCATCCATCTATCCATCCATCTATATTAGAATTGTAAAAAGAACCAAAAAGGTCAAGAAAAATAATTAGGGGTATGGCACAGCTTTCATATGAGGCAAGATTAAAAAAAAACTAGGACTGTTCAGCTTGGAAAATAGATGACTAAGGAGAGATATAATAGAGGTCTATAAAATCATGAATGGTGTGGAGAAAGTGAACAAGGAAGAGTTATTCATGTACTACAATAACCCAGGGTCACCCAGTTAAATCAATTGGCAGCAGTTTTAAAACAAACAAAGGAAACACTTCTTCTCACAACACACAGTCAACTTGTGGAATTTGTTGTCAGGAGATGTTGTGAAGGTGAAAAGTATAATGGGGTTCAACAAAGAGTTAGATAAGTTCATGGAGGATAGGTCCTTCAATGGCTATTAGCCACAATGGGGAGGGTTGCAACCCCATGTTATGGGTGTCCCTAAGCCTCTGATTGACAGATGCTGGGACTGGATAACAGGAGATGGATACTCAGTAGTTGCCCCTGTTTTGTTCATTCCTTCTGAAGCATCTGGCACTGGCCACTAACAGAAGAAAGGATACTGGGACTATGGCCATCCTTATGTTCTTATCCATATGATAAATTGTGCAATTGTGTGAGAAATTAATTTGTCACGCACCTTTTACAATCTTACCCCCATTTGCCCTCTAATCTCTTCCCCACAGCAACACATTTCAATATTCCTAACTCCTAAATACCATGAAACGGTTTCTCTCTCTCGTCTCTCCCATTTTAAATCAAACTTTCACAGAAATGTCACATCTCCCCCATAAACATGAAAAGAGACAACATTCAGACCTGAACCACTAAGAGGTTTAAAGGCAAATAACTTTCATTAGTTTTATACCCCTTTAAAGAACAATTAGCCACATTCTAATGGGTACAGGGCTTCCACTTAGCCCTGAGCGGTCCCATGTACAGGGCCTTAAAACAGTGACTTTATCAGCTATTTCAGGTCATTCATTAGAGGTTCATAAAATAGCATTAGTATTTTCTCTCCCTCTTCGTCCAAAGCAGTTGCCCTCATTGCAACTAGGGACCCTTAAGGGGTGTGAAAACAGCATCAATAATATTTTTTAAATTCTTCCAAACAGTTTTTCTGTAAAATGTACAGAATACGATGTGGTGTGGTATTAAAGGGTTTAATTGGTACTCATTTATAATGACCTGGATGTCTTGCTCTGCCACTTGTGAGTAATGTGGTAATCCCAACTCCTGTCTATCAAGCCTCTATAGCATACATACCATTGTGTACTCTGCTCTGTAAAGAAAGTTGTCTTCTGTTGTCCCTCAAAGAGATTCCCTTGTTGGCACGAGACAGTCTTGTGGGTTCCTGTAGCCCGGCCAAAGAAGCTTCTTCTTCCAAATGTTTAATTTATAATGGATCGTGAGCAATGTTTCTGCATTACAGATTCTCCTCCTCCTGCCAAGAGAAATGATTATGGAAGCCAAGGTCACCTCTTGCCTTCTCTTGTGTAGCCAACATTTTATCCACCTCAAGCTATCAGTGAACAAGCCATGCTGAATCTGATCCAGGAGGACTGTATCTTTTCCGGACCCTGACTCTGGTTCCAGCACATTCGAATGCCCTCCTCTTTCAGACATGGAGCTGCTAGTAAGCACTGGAACTATGTTTACACTTACAAAGTTAAGGCAACTTTGTTAAGTCAACTTAAAAAGGTTGACTTTAAGTCAACTTAAAGTCGACCTTGTTAAGTTGATTTAACAAATTGGTTACACTTTAAATTGACTTTGTTAAGTCAACTTAACAGCAGAGATAGCCATTATATTGGCTTTAAGTCTACTTAATAAAGTTGATTTAGCATTAATCCCCGTCTACCCTGGCCTTAAGTCGATTTAAGGAGTCAATTTAAAGCTTAAGTTGACCTAAAAGGAGGTGTTACTAAATCGACTTAAGCTTTCCTTAAGTCGATTTAAGGAAATGCTTAAGTTGACTTAAGAAAAGTGCAGTGTGGACGTGGCTTTGTTTAGGTCGATTTAGGCATCCTTAAGTCGACCTAACATGCCAGTGTAGACACACCCTGGGACAGGTACTACTCCCAAGCATTTACCACCCAAGGGTTAAGTAATGAGGCCTCTCTGCCTCTGGCCACTAAGAGCATAGGAAACATTCTGCCTGCTTGGCTCGTGAACCGAAAGCTCCTCCTCCTCTTTTAATCTACAGAAATGCCCGCTGCCATCTAAGAGCACAGAGTAACTGCTTTGTCCCTAATCCTGCAAAGGAGACTGGCATGGGGAAAAACATCAACGATAGGTAAGAATAAATTGGAGAGTGTCCAGGTCATCAGAACCCACACAACTGGTCAAAACAAGACCCATTGTTGAGCCAGCCGTCTGTCTCTCCTATTCAGCACCATGGCAGCCCCCACCCCAGGTCCTTCCCTCTCCTATGCAATTCGCATCAGCCCTGCTCAGGAGAGGATGCAAAAAGTCCATGTGGGGAAATATTTGGAAAAAGAAATATATGTTCCCTAACAAACAGCACATTTATAAGGAACCACGGGTAAGCTTTATTCAGAACCCTTTCAAAACACAAACTCTCTTACTTCTCAGGGACTGTAGAACAATAAGAGAGAGGTAGAAAGAGACCCCAGCCCAAATTAATCATGTTTGTCAGGAGTGCCTCTTATATCTCCATCAAAGTTACTTGATTTGCTGCAGTAACCTTGCTTGCTCCTCCCGATAATTGCCCCTTTAGCATGGGTCTGCCTGGCAGAGAGCAAAATGATCCACCCACCATATAACAGTTATAGCTGAGCAAATCCCGCCAGACATTTCTCTTGAGAGTTGCTGATTAAGTGAGATACTGCTACATTCTGGATCCAATTTCCTTCCATGCCACTGAAGCCCTTCTAATTCCATGTTCTGTCACTGCCCAGACACTGACAGCAGAAGTGTTGAATCATGTTACTGAAAACTAACACTTGAGTTCCCTGCTGGCTGGACTGCGCACCTTGATCATTTCAGATACTTTAAAGACAGCAGGCCTTCAGAGAGGGAAAGCTCAGAACTCATTTTCATTTGATCTCAAGATCGGCTGCAGCTGCAACCCTGAGATAGAGATGGCTTTTAATGTCTCTCCCTCTAATGGGTTAATACAAGCAGAGCTACAGGTGAAGAATTGTCTTGTGGCTGAAGCACCGAACAGATCTTGATTCAGTTCCTGGTTCTGTCTCAAACATCATGTCTGATCTTGAGCCAGACACTCAATCTCTCCGAAAATCGGTCCTTTATGCCGAAATAAAGATAATAATCCTCCTTCCCCGTCACCTTGTCTATTTCAATTTAAGCTCGTTGGGGCAAGGGCTGTTGCTTAGTTAGTGTTTGTACATGTATCACAATGGAGCCCCAGTCCCTCGCTGAAGCCTCTGGCATCACTGCACCACATATAATGAGCATTAGCAATGTTTGGATCTGTGTTTTGGTTCAGTTGCCTAGTCCATATAGAGGCCAGTTGCAAATCTAAAGCTGGGATTAAACCAGAAATCCCATGTCCGTGTGCTCACCACACTTGGGGCTATTCTGCACTCAGGGCACTACAGCCACACAACCAGCATCTGCTGAAGATGCTCTAGGCCAACGGGAGAGAACTCTCTCGCCAGCATAGTGCTGTCGACAACTGGTGTCGAAGTTTGTCCAAACTTTGTCACTCAGGGGGTGGCTTAGTCACACCCCTGAACAACATAAATTATACCAACCTAACCTGTTGTGTAGACAACGCCGCAGTGTATGGGGAGGTGATTTTAATTCGAATCCATTTCCAGCTTTAACTGAGAAACAAAAGGTGGAGATGACTGAAGCATGTGACTGATGTTACCAGCCACCCTCTCCCCTACCTTCCATTACAAGAGATGGAGCTGGGGGGGAGAGGGGAGTTCACTTGACCCTCTTCCCCCTAAAGACTTTCTTTTGAAAGATCACCAGTAAATTATTTTTACTTTAAAAACCAAAACACCTGAGTTCTACTTGTGATCACATTCTCATTCTCTCTCTTTCTCTCTCTCTCTCACACACACACAAAATAGCCACCCCATAGCAATGAATGCTTGAATGCAATTCAGCTGGCCTGTTTTCTTGGGCCATGTCCCCCAGCAGACAGCAAATGGGACAAGAATTCTGAGACTGTGTGCCAGGCACTTAACAAGCAGCCTGGAAACTGATGTAAATTGCAGTTAATCCCACGCTGTTATGCTGTCAACTGCCAAATCTCAGCACATCATCAACTGAAGCCTTTCCTCAGGTACATTCAAATTCTCATGCTTTGGTTGGAGAAAGCTTCGCTTTTGGTTTGTGTGCAGAGAATAAATGTTTCCCCTCAATTTCATGGTTTTATCCTTTAAAATTCGAGAGAAATGCATATTTTGGAGTTTTTGTTAGAAATGACAGGATAAAAACCTCAAACTTTCCCTGCATTTGTAGCTGGACATGGGATTCTTCTTCATTTCCCACATTGAACTCTTGTGTATTGCAATGTTGCTATGCACTGTTAAAGAGTTGCTGTGTTTCACCCCAATTCTATTGGCACATGACAGGGTCACTGTGTTATATCATTCTAAGTTTGTGAAAGAACTTTGGATGGAAAAAACAACGGAAGTCCCGTGGCACCTTAAAGACCTTCAAATTTGTGTGTGCTGAAAACAGAGTCATAAATGGGCATTCTACTAAATTCTTTTGTTTGCGCTCATGCAGCCACAGAATATTATCAGCAACAGGGATTAAACAGGACCGCAGTGTGCACCCACTACTGCTATGAGTCAGTTTTTGCTGGGAAATCGTAAGTGCGTTATAAGGAAATGTCAGGGCTACTGTATGGCATTTTGGTTTAGCGACATTTGTCATAAACTCCATTTGTAGTTCATAGTAAATTTCCCCTCTTTAGAATAACCAGAGAGACTGGGTCGCATTATAAGGTCATTGCAAGAACACCCATGCAGATAAAAGTGTATAACAAATCAAACAAAAGACAAGTAGTTATTGTACACTTTGTAACTTCAGCCAATTAAATATATTTCATTGCTTAGCGGCAAAATACCCACCACAGAAATGTGGAATAAACAAATTAAGAGTAATGGAAACACTCATGAACTTAAAAATCTAATGGCTAGTACTGAAGGAAAGATGGAGCAACTGAGATGGGCTGAGTAAAACGAACGATTGATAGCCCTTTTATTACATTAAGCTTATTGCGGTTCGGTGCAGCTGTACATTGTTATCTTGGAGAGCTGAGAACCTTGCTATTACCAATTACCAGTAATAAATTATTATGTGGCAAAACATCATATTTAAGTGAACTTTACCCTGAGAAAAACGCTGACACTCTTCTGTCAGAGGCTATAGAGTATTGCAAAAGTCAAACTGTGCCAAGCGCTGCACTCCCCCAGCACAGATATAAATATGGAGTAACAAAAATGCCTCCAGATTTACACTGGTATAATCAACAGCAGAATCTAGTCCATTGTCTACAAAGCAGTGCTTCTGACTTGTCGACACTGGCTAGAGAACAAAGGCTATGTCTACACTTGTAAATTTAGGTCGACTGTAGCTAAGTCGACTTAGTGAGTCTACACCTAAATTTAAAGTTGACTTTGGGGGAAACTTACAAAGTCGACCTAGAGCATCCACACTGGACGCCTAGGTCGACTTCTAGGGGATAGGGGGACCTAAGGCAGGTCCACGGGGGCAGCGGGGGCAACCCTTGCCCAGTGCCAGGGGGCTCAGCCTTTGTCCCATTGTACATGGGTACAATGGGGCAAAGGGGGACGGGGACCCTGGCAGGACATAGGGGCAGGGTGGGCAGGGCTTTGCCCTGTGGGGGGGCATGGCCAGCCCCCCCCTGTCCCCCCCCCCCAGCAAGGAGGGCAGTGATGGAGTCCTGGAGCAGCCCTAAGTCGACTTAGGGCAACTCCAGGTCTTTTAAAAAGTCGAATTAAGCCCTAAGTCGAACTAAAGCTAGGTTTAATAAAGTTGACTTAATTTTCATTGTCAACTTTATTTTCCTTAAGTCGACTTAAGCAATTTGCTTAAGTCGACTTAAGGAAACTGTAGTGTAGACGCAGGGTAAATTAAGTCATCTTAAGCAAGCTTAAGTCGACTTAATTTACAAATGTAGACGCAGCCAAAGAGAGCAAGCTGGGGACTCGCTCATTTAGACTGCAGCATCCACCCTGTCATGGGAACACAAGTACGTTTTCTAAGTGACACATGATAAGTTCAACAATTGCCACGCTCGGTGTGCTAATTTGAAATGGAAAGAGGCATAAGGGCACAGAGTCACCCACAGTCCAGCCATTTTAATATTTATTACCACTCTTGTTACGGCTGTTCTCCTTTCTGGCTGAGCAAGCAGCACTTTTTCACCTGTGTCCTTTCCTTCGCTGATACAGATTCACACACTGTGTGTGCAACAGTCCCCTTCATAGCTCTGCCTCATCAATGTCAGAAAGCGAACAGAGTCAAGATAGACCAGTTCCAAAGGGGTAGCCTTGTTAGTCTAGTTCAGCAAAACAAACAAGGAGTCCTGTGGCGCTACGGCTATGCAATAAATAAAGTTGTTAGTCTTTAAAAGTGCCACAAGATAGATCAGCAATCCGGCAGTTCTTATTTCACTTTGCACAGGCTCAGACTTCAGTGCAGAGATCATGAAGACTTAGCTGTATCTTAAGGACAACGAGAGTTAGATCATGTTTGCACACTCCCTGCTGTTAGCACCATCACTAGTTTCTGGCTATTTTCTTTACTCGTAATATTGCATATTTGAAGCATGCCCCTTTCCAGCAAGATGCCATGCATCACTGCAATTTTGTAGTGCTGTGATAAATGTTATTCTGACTCCTGTGAGGTTCTAGAGTTCACTGACTTCAATGGAAAATGAAAGTACTTAGCATCTCATCGAACCAGGAACTTTGAAACTGTTTCCAACTAATGATGAGTAATGACTTCAGTGCAACTAAACTGAATTACACCTGTTGAGGTTCTGGCCTGATCACTTTGAAAAGAAACATCATCAAGTCATTTAAGCTCAGTGTTTGCACTATTAAAAATTCATTTTCAGTCTTCATGTCACTATTTTGATTGCAGGATATTAGAGAGACAAGAGGAGTGAAGTATTGTCTTTTACTGTTTTACTGTTTTTCATCTGTTGGTGAAAGAGACAAGCTTTTGTGCATCTTCAGTTCTGTATAAGCTCAAAACCTTGTCTCTCTCACCAACAGATGCTGGTCCAATAAAAAATATTCTCTCACTCCTCTTGTCTTTTTAAGATTTGTTTATTAATTTTGTCTGATCAAACTGATAATCATATGTTTGGGGGCATGACGGGATGGACAGCTTTACAGCAAGAGTTCTCTCACAGACGCTTTTCCGAAGAGATCTTCTGACACCGCTATGTTTGAACTGTAACATTGCATGACGCCAGTGCTAAATAGTCTGCTTTCCCACTGCATTTTTGTTTTTTAAATGGATCTTATCATTCAGTTGAGATAAAACCCCAAAGCTCTGACCCAGGGTACATGGAGCTAGCCAAAGAGACTCACATTTGTGCTGCCACTTCTTCACACTATTAAAAAAATGACATTCTTCAGAGAGAAAATTAGATGACCTAATCTTACAAACCCATTTTGTTTGTTGCTTATTTAAAAAGGGGGGATGGAGGTGAGGAAAGCTAGCTGATCAGTGAGCTAAGATGATCACAAACCCCAAACAGAGCACGTCTGTCTCCAGAGCTATAACAAATAAAGAGAAAAATAGAGAGAGGTCTATGGCAGCTGTTAAGAAGCTCATGATATTGGGAAAAGGTAAAAAATGAGTAAGTCAGAAATGTGTGGGATATTTTTTTAATGATACTTTCTCACTATATACTTCTCTGACCCTCTCTAAGATCAGAGATCATTCCAAATGTTTCAACAGCAGTAATAAGGCCTGTTGCTCGGTGAATGGCTAAGGGAAAGCCCAAGCATTATCTGCTCATAAGCGGAGGACAGCCACCAGACTACACAAACTTCCAGAGAGGAACATGTCAAAAAAAGCATCATGGGCTCAATACTGAGCCCCTAATGTGGCCACTTTGCAATGCCCTGGCAGCCTGGAAATTGCCCTCTGCTGACAAAGATTCCACTGTGGCAATGTCACAGGGTGAGCTGGCCATAACGGATTGGGGCTCAGCTACACCATGCTCCAGACTCAGCCCATTTTCCCAGGCAAAGGGAATGGGTCCCAGGAAAAAAGATTGTGATTCAGAGCCAGGCCTGGTGGGATATTAAGTGTAGCTTGCCTCAAGCTCAGGGAGGAAGAGGTGAGGAGGGAGCAGGCAGAAGGTCTGAGAATGACTTCCTGCAGAGAGCAGGCTAGAAGTCAGTCTGTCAGAGAAAAGCCCCAGTAGAAGGGAATGAAGAGACCTGATCTCAGGCAGGGATCTGGGGTGTGAGATCTTTAGGGAGTAGACAGGCTCCTGAAGGGGCCCCTGGGGAAAGGGCCAGCTGAGCTCTCTTATAAAACTGAAACCCTATAGACGAGGGACAGAAATCCCATGGCTACTAAGTCTGTTCTGGATGCACTGGCCAGAGGGTAGGTCCACTGGTTTATCTCTGGAGAATGCTGTGAAGCCGGTGCAGCCAGCTCTGTGCTGCCCACTCCTCCCACACCCTGCAGCAGAGGCAGGCTGGGGCATAGCCAGTGGACTGCAGCTCATAGAGCTGTACCTGATTCTCAGCCAGCTTTGTGAGCAGCTGACACAAGTTAGAGCTCCGTTAGGGCTCCAGAGGACCTGTGGTCAAGGAAGGCAGACAGGTGCCCTAGAGTCACCTTCCCCCGCCAAGCCAATCGGTTTAGACTATTCAAAGTGAAGTCATTCTAAAAAGCTGATGTACCTTTCATCCCCAAAGAACCAATCCTGCAGCTCTTGCCTTGAGATTGTAAGCTGCCAGAACCAACCTCTACAGCATGACATGATTTACAAATAAAAAGAATCAAGAATTCAGCAGACAGCTGGCATTCAGATAGCAATCTCCAAACACAGGCTGCACCTTGCAAATGCTCACTTCCTTCAGTAGCCCTTAGCCATATAAATTCAATGAACCGGGTGACTCAAGCGTTGTGGAGTTAGTATTAACTTCTTAATGTTTCATCTTGGCTTTATTGCTCTGTGACACAATGTGCTACACAGTTCAAATTGGGAATTTTCCAGCTGGGGAATTTGAGACTCAGATAAGGGAAGTCATATGGCCAAAGTCACCCAGAATATCCATGGCAGAGCCACAAAGAGAACACAAGATTCCTAACTCACAATCTAAGACTCTCTCTAGTGGGCCATACTGCCTCTCACTGCTGAAATTAATAGGGGATGCACCCACACATGTTTTGTGTAGATGGATACCCATTTGAAATAGCAGGCTAGGCAATGGTTATGTATGGTGCCAAGCATTAAATATCTGGCAAGTTAAAATGCAGTAGGGTTTAATCTCAGTTTATTTCAGTGAATGGCATTTATTTCTCTGCTCTGGAACAATACCTGGGCAGGCGTGTGCATTTCCACAAAATGCACTTTCAAATCCAGCTGCAAGTTTAGCTCTGCAGAGGATGCTAATAATTCCTGTGACAGTGCATCAATTTCAGTTCCTTTTTTCAGTGCATAGGCTGTGCGTTAAACCCACTCTGTTGCCCTCTAAGTGACCATGTACAGTATGTGCCCTGATGGCATCCCTTTTTGTGTTGATGCATTGGGTTGCCATATGTCTGTTTATTTTAGCTCTGTAGGGCAAGGGAAGAATTGACAAAATTAAGCATTAAAGGTCTAACAGCAATAAAAACATCTAAGCCAAACAGAAGACAGCCAAAGTCCCAATGGCTGCGTCTACACTGGTAAATTAAGTCGACTTAAGGTTGCTTAAGTCGACTTAATGTGCCCTGCGTCTACACTACAGTTTTCTTAAATCGACTTAAGCAGCTTGCTTAAGTCAACTTAAGGAAAATAAAGTCAATTTAATTAAAATTAAGTTGACTTTATAAAACTTCCTTTCCACTAGACCTAAGGCATAAGTCGACTCCCTAGAGTCAATTTAAGCCAGTGTAGCCGTGGGGTAGCCCTAAGTTGACTTAGGGCCACCCCAGGGCTACACCAATGCCCTCCCTGCCGGGGAGGGCACAGGGGGAGCCTGGCATGCCCCCCCACAGGGCAGGGCAGAGCCCTGCCCACCCTGCCCCCGTGGACCTGCCCTAGGTCCCCCTAGCCCCACAAAGTCGACCTAGAGCGTCCAGTGTGGACGCTCTAGTTCGACTTTGTAAGTTCCCCTTTAAGTTGACTTTAATTTTCAGTGTGGACACATTAAGTCAACTTAACTAAGTCGAATTTAATTGACTTAGTTAAGTCGACTTAGTTAAAGTCGACTTAAATTATCCAATGTAGACATAGCCAATGAGAGGCAAACAGATTAAGGGTGTGATTACATCACCGTTGGAATGGCGGGGGTAAAGTTTCTGTTCCTACTTGTAGTGATGGATGTGCTTGGGAAAGACAGAGTGTAATCTAAATATATGGTCCTCTGACCAGACATATCTTCATTCTTTTTGGAAAGTACACTATAGACCTATGGATAATATGGATACTCTGTCTGGCCTTGATCAGGCCAGTTTGTCTTTCTTCCTCAGGTTCCCTGTCTAAAATAGGGATATTTGTACTTGCCTACCTCACAGGAGGTGGCAAAGGTTAATTCATTAGACATCTGTGAAGATGAACTCCTCTCTAGGGATGCTGATCCAGAGTCCACATCCTTGAGGATTTGAATGGCATTTGGGGCAATGAATTAGTCTTTGTAAGTGACGGTTTGGATAATGAAGGGAATTTTCAGAATCCATGCCCATGAGGGTTTAGAAAATGGGCTTTGGGGTGTCTGCAGGATTTTACTGGGGGAGAGTGGGAGATGTGAGAGGCTGGGTTCAGAGGTTCCTAAGGGTTTTCTGTCTTGGCATCCATAACCTTGATCCAGGGGATACAGATCTATTCGTTGTGAGGGTGCTGTGTTAGGACACCATTTCTTTCCCTCACCCTCTCCATGCATGTACCATGTAGATTATACAAGTTCCAAAGGGGTAGCCGTATTAGTCTATTGCAGAAAAACAAACAGAGTCGTGTGGCACGTTTAAAGACTAACAGATTTATTTATCACATGGGCTTTCATGGGAGAAATGCCTGACCTGATCCTATGTCATACACTTCCCTGTATTTAATTTCCTCCCATTCTGTAAATTTCCCATCTTCAAAGCATCTGACGAAGTGGGATTTTCTCCCATGAAAGCTCATGCGATAAATAAATCTGTTAGTCTTTAAAAGTGGCACAGGACTCTGTAGATTATACAAGGAAGACTGTGCAAACAGCCCCCCTTCCAGCTCCCTGAAGCCCATTTCTGATGACATTATTTGGATTCTACGAGCATGTTCTTTGAAAGTACCGACATTGATGCAGTGTACATGGGTTTTGCTACTGCTGAGTGCACAGAGTAGCACCTAGATCAACATTAGACAGCCCATTAGACAGCCAGAGTGGGTGAAGTAATATCTTTTATTCGACCAACTTCTGTTGGTGAGAGAGACATGCTTTCAAGAAACATAGGGCTCTCAGGCTACGTCTACACTGGCAATTTAAGTTGACTTAAAGAGGCTTAAGTTGACTTAAATTAAGTCACGTCCACACTCGGCTTTCATTAAGTCGACTTAAGAAATTCCTTAAGTCGACTTAATGAAAGCTTAAGTCGACTTTGTTACTACCACTCATTAAGTTGATTTAACCCTTAAGTCGATTTAAGTGTAGTTAAGTTGACTTAACAAAGTGAACTAAGTCGACTTAAATCTAAGTCGACTTAACAAAGTTGACTTAACTTTTCTAGTGTAGACATAGCCTCAGAGCTTATTGAAACAGATTCTTTATAGCACATATTCTAAGGGACCCTTCAAGGTAGATTGACTCCCATTGGCAGACATGGATGGGCTGCCCAAACCTCAGTTATTGGGCTCACAAAGCTAGGCCAAGGGGAAGATAGGACCATTTTTTAATCCTAAGGAATCACAAAGAGAAATGCTGAGTGAAAGTGAGAACTATTTTCATAGCAGATAAACACAGATATTGTCCCGAAATATTGCTACAGTCTCATCAGGTTTCTGCTGAACTTGGCCATGTTCAAAGTCAAGATGTGTTCAGGTCTGGTGATGTGCTAGAACGGCGTGGCAGACTGAGGTATGTTGGCTAACGTGTGGACAGTCCAAGAAGTGGAGAGGCAGGAGATCAAGATTGAGGAGTACTCGCTGAGTTCTGTGGGGAGCTGTAAGAGGAGGAGGAAACGAGACGTGACAGGTCAGAATTGAGAGGTCTATCCAGAGCAAGATGGATGGAATTTACCCAGTAGCTACTCAGCTTCTCTAGCCAGAGCGATCAATCCTTCAGTTTCTTAAACACAGAAATTCACTCTTTAAAAGGAAAAACACCACAATAATCCTTGAACAGAGATGGCTGATGTTGATATCAAGCATCTCCCCTTTAGCAATAAGGTACTGGAATCTCTGAGCCCATCTAGCTAAGAGACATTTTGGATTTTCAAACAGAATGGTGGAAAGATAATTCTCACTATGACAACAACCTCAAATATGCACCCATGCATGAAAAACACAACTCTATTATTTTCCCCATTGCAATGGAGGAGGGAGAATAATACACCTTGGTAATCAGTCTTCTTTTCAAAAGTGCTTTATTCTCTTTGGAAAGCACTCTGGGGACTGTGCTCAATATTTCATGCAAGTAATGAAGAACCAAGTGCCACTTCAAAACCTTCTGTTACAATAACTGCCAGAATAAATAAGGAAAAGAAGAGGACCTTCCATGTGCCCAACCACTCCTCACTGTTTCTGATATATTTGCTCCTCCACTTGTTCTCAATATTTGATGACTTACTGACGGCATTGGTAAGAGGTAGCCAATTGAAACTGACTCACTAATTATAGCACAACCTGTTGCTAATTGCTGTTTGACTAACCCTACTGTTGCTCTATCATTATGCTGAATAAATAGTATCCACTCTTCCCTCCAGCAATATTTACAGATTGTAATTTCCCACTCAGCCATGCCTCAAAGCTGTAAACAATCTCCTATTAATTTGAACAGCCTGCTGGCCAGCAAACATTGTTCAATCCAAACCATGCTGGGTGGGGGAGCCTTGAGGTGCCTATAAATAACAACGGATGTATAGACATGCTAAGTGACTGAGACAGTCACCCTCTTGGCTGGTACATGGGGGAAATGAATTTGGCTTCTCCAGTGCTAACAGCATGAGCTGCAACAGCTAACGAGCCAAGGCTCTGCACTTGGGTGATGTAACAACTCACATCGTCTATAGCTGAGCAAAGCCAGGGTCCAGACACACACTGACCAATGGGCTGCAGAAACATATAGAGATACTAATTATATTTATCTGGAAGTAGCAACTACTTGTTCTTTTGTTGAAGTATAGAAGACCAAGTCCTCAGCTGGTGTAAATCAGTGTTGCTTCACTGTGGATTGATACCAATTTACACCAGCTAAGGATCTGGACAAAAAGTGACCCTTGACAGAGGACTGCTCAATTCTACCTGTCTAAGGTACTTATATTTTGAATGTGTGTGTCTTCAGAACCCCCCTCTGTGGTAGGAAAGTGCTATTATCCCCATTTTGCAGGGGAGCTGAGACACTAAAAGACAAAGTACATTAATCCTTCAAAGGGGATTAACCTAAAGCAAACTAATTTGACCACTTTACTTCTGAAGAAGAATGACTGACTAGGGGTTTAATGCAATTTAACTTCACCCCTTCATTCATTTTAACATTTCTGAACATCCCTGTTCAGAGAAAGTGTAGTGACACAGGGATCTTATGGTGCAGTATGCAACTGAGCACCTAAATCTCACACCCTAACCACAGAACCATCTTTCCTAATGAAAAGCCCCTTCTGAGCAAGACTTAGTTTGTAATGGAAGAGGTGTTGAGGCTCGAGCAATAGATGCGGGGACTCAAGGAATTTTTTGCATTCGTAACTGATGCAGCAAGCCCTGGTGCTGGGGCTCAGCTCTGGCAAGCCCTGGCGTGAATTAAGCACTGCTCCCACGGTAGCTGTGCTTGTCAGGAATTATTTAGCTAGGAAAGACCTGACACTAATAACTTGGAGAGAAGAGTGATTGTACTGATATTTGGTCTCGCAAAAAAAAAGCTATTGACCTCCATCTTTTGGCTTAAAATACATAAAAATAGCTGCATTTACAGATTTTTAATGTGATTTCTTCTTTTTACCAATCTGGTTAAAACTAGAGCTGGGTGAATACTGCCCCAAAATTATTTAAATATGCACATTTTTAAATGTTCTCTGGCTGTATTGCAGGCTTACTTGCTGTGAACATTCTCGCAAACAAGTGGCGAGAATGTTCATGGAAACAGCAAATTTCCGTAATTACTGGACAATACTAATAAAAAACAAATTTGTAATTGTGAGTATGTACAGTGGACACCAGACTCTACAGCCTGGTCTACACTATGAGTCTAAGTCGGCAAGAGATATGCGATCTGCATGCCGCAGAATGCGTTATCTCCTGTTGACTTAGTTACTTTGACTTACCTCCAGGTCTCACTCGGCTGCATCGACTTGAAGGGCTCTGCCATCGACTCCGTATTACTCCACTTGGAGGGGTGGAGTTACTGAGTCAACTGGAGAGCGCTTCTGGGATCGATTGAGCAGGTCTTACACTGGCCACTCAATTGGTCCCACTGAGTCAATCCGTGAGGATCGACGCAGTATTTTCAGTGCAGACAAGGCCTAAGAGTCAAATTCAGACAATCAGGAAAAAAATCAAATCATGTGGGACCTGCATTTCAAATTGAACTTGCCAATGAAGAACAGAATTTCAACTACCAAAACATTGCAATATATGGTCTACACAGATAAGGAACTGTCAGAGAAAATTATTTCATGGATAGCAGTTTTAAAGGATCTTGAGTATTCTACTCGGGAAAACAAAAACAGAAGATGGCAAGTTTCACTTAAAAGGACTTTAAAATTGAATTTACACCTTGTTCGGAATGCCTCTTGTACATGCCAGCCTATTTCATTTTCTGCTAGTTGTCTCCATGACTCAGTTCCAGCTCAAACAAAGTAGCAACATAGTAAATAGTTTATGTGTGTGGTTACACATTAGGAATACAGGGCTCGAGTCACCACTTCTCTGCATCCTGTGTGGTTATTTACACAGGTGCTAAGTGGGTTTAAAATGCTACCATACTGTGATCTGGTATCATTTTGCAAATGTAAATGAAGACACAGTGTGCAGGGTAAGAGTGAATTAGGCCCACAGGAAACAAATAGTACCTGAGACTGCTTTAAACAGCTTTGAGGTGGGTGTCTGGGGGGAAAAATTGTCTCTATTTCATTGCTAATGAAATAACCAGCTTTTACTGACATTTATGCAGTCAGCAGTGAAGTAAATCAGTAAAAATCTACTTTTGAAGAAACTCCAAGGCACAAAAGGAGTAAAAAAATAAACACAATCTAAAAACCAGAAGCCCTTTCCATGTCCCAGTATGCATACCATACTCCCAAACTAGGGGAATAATTTCTACTAGTCATAGCTTTTGTTCACTCACCCTATTCAAAAAAAAAAAACAAACTCCAGTGAAACCTCCGAAACTTCTCTTCCTGTTACTAGCTCCTTTGTCTTCCTCCAACTCCACCCCCAATTATAGTCTACACCCATCTGTCGCATCTTGTCCCTGTTTAGATTGTAAGCTCTTTGGGCTAGCTATTGTTTATATCTTTATGTATCTACGTACCACTACTCTCTAACTCTTCTTCAAAGCGTCTGATGAAGTGGGATTTTCTCCCACGAAAGCTCATGCGATAAATAAATCTGTTAGTCTTTAAAAAGGCCACAGGACTCTGTTGTTTTTCCTCTCTAACGGTTATACATGTTAAAGGTCCTGTACCACTAATAGGTGATGGAGAATCTTGTTAAGCAGTAGGGACTGAGAAGGAAGATAAAGTTAACTATCTATGACAAACACTGCAGATTCTTCAAGGGATGTGTGCATAAGGTGGGAATGTGAAAGGTAATTTCTCTCATTGCTTCTCTTAATTCTGACCTGAGATGTAGTACTCCTAGAAAGCAAACAGCCCCTCCCTGGGATCCGGTCGAGGAGGAAATTAGGATTTCCAGATCCTGAGATCATTCAGTATAAAAGATAACAAATGGAGGAGGAGGGAGAAGAGAACTTGCAGAAACATTCAAACTATACATACCTTAATGATTACAGGGACTTGAGATAAGGAAACAGAAAACCATTTACTGGGACGTACTGCTGCGAGTTGCTGCATGTATGGGAGAGCGTGATCAGACACACACTGCTGCCTGATTTAAAGTCTGTACAGATTTCAGTGCAGAATGCTCACCAGACTGTCCTGCAGGTTCAGGGTCTCTCCAGAAATATTTTTTTAGGGTTAATTTTCCAACTCTTTTGAAGCCTGTTTAATAAAATAATTTGCTTGGAGTTATTTTTGTAACCTCATTTTTATAGGATGTCTGTATTGTCAATCCCAGTTGTTCAAAGACCATTTGTTGTTCAGGCTCCCAAAAATCATGAGACTGGCTTTAAAATCACAAGTTTATGTAAAAATAATAGATCTGGTGTTCTTTTGATTTGTCTTCTGCTTTTTAAGCCTCTGGGATTCACCAGGGTCACATTCTGAAGCTTTCTCCACAATCACGAGGACTAGAAATTTACTTTTTCATTAAGAATTAAGGCTAAAATCATCACATATCCACTTGACTCCAGTAGCTGGGGTTTTAAGGAAAAGAGTAATTATCATGAGACTCATGACAAAATCATGAAAGTTGGCAACACTAGGATGTATTCACATCACTATTCTAATACATTTCAGTACCTGATAATGAAATGGTGATTAAAAATTCCACCTGCTTCCTTAAGTCTGAGAAAAGTGTACTCTTCAATCTAAAATTGATAAAAATTGCATCATTGTTGAAAACTGCCTGACTCTTACTTTGAGAGATATTTTTACAAGTTCTCCTTAAAGAATCTAAGATTTTTGGCTTTTTTCCTGCAAGGGTGCCTTAAATTCCCGCTGCAATCAATCAAAAAGGAGATTGCTTAGCATCTCCTGACATACTTTTTCACAGAGGGTAGAGCAGCAAGTCAGAAAGAGGTTTGGTTCCCAACATGGCATTGTGAAAGTCAAGAGAAGAATAATTTCCAGTGTTGTATGCAGTCTTGGTGTAGCTATGTTGGTCATAGAATCGTAGAATAATAGGGTTGGAAGGGACCTCACGAGGTCATCTAGTCCAACCCCCTGCTAAAAAGCAGGACCGCTCCCCCTAAATTATCCCAGCCAGAGTTTTGTCTAACCGAGCCTTAAAAATCTCCAAAGATGAAGGTTCTACCACCTCCCTAGATAGCCCATTCCAATGCTTCACCAGCATGGTCCCCGGATGTTAGAGACACAAGATGGGTGAAGTACTATCTTTCGCCAGTTTCAGAAGGAAGAACTTCTCTAAGAGGACAGTAAATCAGCTTGAAAATGTCTCTTATGGGCTACAGAGAGGCAGTGTAGTGCAGTGAATATGTGGGTGGCTCTTCCAACTGCTACAGTATGACTCCTATGCTGTGTCTATTTGGAATGTGAGCTCTTGGGACTGTCTCTTACTATGTGTTTGTATAGTGCCTAGCACAATGGCCCTGCAGTGGTGCAGTTGTGCTGCTATGGCACTGCCAGGGTTAACTGAGCCTGGGAGCAGCAGCCAATAGGATGAGAGGGCTGCAGAGCCAATGGGGGCTAGGCAGCCCAGTATAAAAGGGAGCAGTAGCACTAACTACTCAGTTTGGTCCTGGGCAACTCAGGGAGAAGGTTCTCTTGCTGGCTGGCTAACAGAGGGAGCCAGTGCCCTGGGAGCTCACAGTGTGACCACTACAGGGAAATTGCAAGCAGCCGGAAGGGCAGAGGCCCAGAGCAGCAGCAGCTGGGATTCTGGGATGACAGGCTGAAGCAGACTGTGGCAGAGGCTGTAGCAGCAGTCAGGGGGCAAGGAGTCAGGGATAAATGGTGGCTACACTCCAGGCAGTGAGAGACAGCGTGTGGCTAAGGCTGCAGGGAAAGTGACCCAGGGAGCCAATGCAGACTGTTTTGCTGGTGAAGTGATTGGAGGGAGGCAAAGCCTCAGTGGAGATGTCTGGGGTCTCTCAGCTGGGGCCTGGAGAAGAGGGTGCCAGGAGGGGCACAGGCTCATAGGCCATTGACTATTTTAATGTAGTGGCCAGCAGGCCTCCCTGGTCTTTGTTGCTAGTGGCCAGGATAGGGGAGAAGAGCTTGGAAGGGATGGACTAAGGGACTCGGCTAGACGGCTGAAGTCCCAGAAGAGGACTTGAGACTGTGTCCGGTGTGTGGAGAGGTGAAGCGCAGACCACCTGATGGGGGAACACTTGAGCTACATTCCCCAATAACACCAGCAAGAGATGCTTGTCAGGTGGGTCCTTTGCTAAGAAATGCCTACAGGGCCTTGCTCTTGGATAGGGACACCAAGTGTTACTATAATAATAAACATAATGATCTTCCACTCAGCAAAGGAAAGTACAAACTCCGTTTTCTCCATGACCCTGGTCTGCCAGCAGTACACAATCTTACTCACTGTCTCCAACAGCAATGCAAGATGAAAGGGAACAGACTGCCTCCCCAACTACAAATCTCTCAACAACCTGCTGAAGCTCTGAGGGTGGGAAAGTTTATTCAGCTTGACTTGATGCTAGCTGTGCAGTCAAAAGTGATTTCTTAAGAAGTGCAAATCTTTTCACCTCTAATTTGCTACCGAAGATCTAGAGATCTACAAGGCGGGAAGTGATTGACTCTTTCCCGTGTTGGAAGGTTTGTGCAGCAGCTTGTGTGAATTGAATGATGGTGTTTGGCAGAAGGGGAGGGGGGTTGTTTTGCTTTTCTTCCTCACTTCAATTCTAGGGGGCCTCACAAAAGCTGCCATCACATAACAGAAGAACGAGCTTCTTCACTGGCAATCTCAGCAGAAGGGCCACAGGCAGGATACAAGGTGGATGCCTAAACGCCCTGAGAGCCTTAAGAGTGAATGGTCCATTCAGAATGCAGCAGTAACAGCCACTCTGTCCTTATTATCGCATGAGCTTTTGTGGGAGAAAATCCCACTTCGTCAGATGCTTTGAAGATGGGAAACTTACAGAATGGAAGGAAATAAAATGCAGGGAAGTGAATGACATAGGATCTTCCCTGCATTTAATTTCCACCCATTCTGTAAGCTTCCCATCTTCAAAGCGGCTGACAAAGTGGGATTTTCTCCCATGAAAGCTCATGTCACAAAGAAATCTGTTAGTCTTTAAAAGTGCCACAGGACTCTGTTTTGTTTCTCTGCAATAGACTAACACGGCTACCCCTTTGGATCTGTCATTATTGTGTGGCTAAGAAGATGCCTTCACTTTCCAGAGCAGTCAATGCAGGCCCCCTTTCCCCACTTAAAGACACTTATCATGGTTAAGATTTGTTTTTCCCTAAAGATGGCAACCAGGTGAATAGATTCCATTGCGGAAAGTCCATGAGTCCATTTGCATTGTTGACGAACGTGAGTTATTTCAGCTCCCACAGTAATATGATACTTAGTGCAACAGGGTTGATATTTAATCAGCTTAAGGATTTAGACCAAAGATCAGTAAATGCCGTAATAAAACAGCCGTTTTAAAAGGAATACCATTAGAGTGCTTTGTACACAGAACAGGATGATAAAAGCCATGAATGGAGGCATTAATCTGCAAGGGAAAGAATAATTAATTATAGCCTCATAACGCTAGGCTCCAAAAAGCCATTATATGTCAATGCAGGTAAGATTTCTGAATATATTGGTCTGGTTCTAAGCCAATGTTCATTAACACCTTCTGCTCCTCTGTAATTGCTCCAGGCTTATTTTTTGAGGTGATGCAAAATCCTACTTTGTGTAATAACTTCAATGGGAGTATTTGATCTCATGGATGAGCTACCAGAGCCCAACAAACACACACAAATACAGAAGAATGGGATAAGGATGGGGAAGGGGAGAAAAAAAAGCAGTAGCAAGCATTTGGGAATTCCTATTCTCAGATAACTGGTAGTTCTCTCTCATACCCCATCCTGCTCGACAATCTATGCCATCCAGTTCCCTCCACTCTGTACCAATATAATTGTTACAGGAAAGTAGATGCAAAAACAGGGATGGACAATAATGGAATCATTGGGCTGAATCCTGCCCTGGACCAGCAGCACCAAACGTACTTGAAACTGCTTTAATCAAGCAGTTGAGGATTCCTGCAGCATGAGAGTATGCCAAAGCTACATAGGTGGAATGATGAGAAAACCAGGAAGTGGACCAGACTGCATAGAGATCCACCTGATCCTTAGTCAGTGGAGTGACTCTAATTGGCATAACCCCCGGCTGCTCTAATGTATATCAGGGACAGAAGCAGACCCAGGATAGCAAAGGTGTGGAAAGATGGCATAACTGTATCTGTCACCTCTTCTCAACCCGCAGGTGAGGCCAGATTTCAGCTGCAACTGAGGATGGAGCCTGTTAATTCTCCCTTCCCTTGTGTGGTTTCCGTAGTGTGGACAGTGGAAAACTCTTTCATGAGCCTGTCTAAAATAACCTAGTGGAAGTCGTGATGTTCAAATGGAATGATGAGTGACAGTAAAAATAAAACTTTAACATGTAAAGAAATGGAACTGGTACTAAAAAGCAGTACATACACACTGAGTATTATTTCTGTGCTTTCTCTATTTATCTAGCTTCATGTTCTAAATTTACATAATTTAGGTTGAAAGCTTCTTCAGAGCAGGGACTGTCTTACCCCCAAGACTCAATCACTCTGAAGGATGTTACAAAGCTATTAGTAATCAGAATTATTCAACAATAAACCAGGGCCATTAGAAATCCATGTTTTATCTTTCTAAGTATTTATTAGTAATGCTATTTTGCTCGGCATTGAACAGGGCATAAAGCAACTTTATAGACATGAACAGATCCTCACAACATACCAGTGAAGAAGACAAAAACTATTATCTGTGACTAGAAAATGGATATCATACAGCAGGGAGGTTAGATGGCTTACCTAAAGGATCCAAAATTAGAGACAAGATTAGAAGTTAACAACCGTCCTTCAGGCAGAAGAACACAAAATAAGCCTCATGGTTCTGATCTTGCCTTTGAAATCAGCTGCTCTACCTTGATTTCTTTTGACGACACTACAGTCAGCCACAGCAATTATGGTGCCACAGTGACAGGGCCATCTGCTCCTCTGTGCCCTTCATGGTCTCTCGAAGAGCATCCATGCAAGTGCCAGGCCTTAACTTACCTTCAGTGGAAGTCCACCATTCTCCTGCCCTCAGAATAGGGCTCCAGCACCCCATTGATCAATTGTGCTTACCCCACAGGTCCGACCAAGTTCTGATTATTGTGATTCTTCCCTTTGGGAGTGTACAGCCAGCATTGTACAGTGACCAGACAGCCTTCTTAAAATCAAAGTACCGTTCATTTTACCAGTAAGGAAAAGCACTAGAGAAGGGGGATTTTAAAACAACGAACAGGCTACACTCATGTCTCTGTTACCTAAAGCCCTGCCGGTCCCTGGTGGTAGCCTAGACAAAACAAATGTTTTCAGACCACTCAGAAGGTGCCTACATCTTAGTACGATCTCCCCAAACATCTCCCCAATCTATTGAGTGTCCCTTTTAATCCAGCCCAAATCCCTTTGTTGTTGTGAACTCCCGGGCTTGTCAGAGATGAACTGTCACCCTTGGTAAATTATTCCAATGGTTAAATACTTTCACTGTTAAAAATGAACCAATTGGTTAAAAATAATATATAGATATATCAGTTAAAAATTAACCAAGAACCAGGGCTTTCTTTGTGATGGTACTCAGCGGTACTGAGTACCAGCTCCTTTTTTTTCACAGCGATGTGGTCCTGGCTCTTGCCACCACTGCTGGCCCCAGGTCCCTGGTCAAGTACTGTCACCTTTTCTTTTCTTTTCTTTTCTTAACAAAAAAAGCACTGCTAAGAACCAACCCTTCTGGGACCTCACTAGAAACACACATGCCTGATGATGATTCCCCATGTACAATTACATTTTGATACCTAATTATTCAGCCATTTAATATGTGCTGTGTTGATTTTATATCATTCTAATGTTTGAAACAGTGTCATGCAGTACAAAGCTAACACTATTGCCTTTATCAACTAAACTTGCCTATATCAACACTATTATCTTTATCAACCAAATGTGTAATTTCATCAAAAATATATTGTTTCCCTTCCTACTTTTTTTCTTGAGAAATCCTTCCTATTCAACTAAATCAGCATGTTTACATAGTAAACACATACAATCAATAACCGGGTCAATATACAGTATTCATATTATTACAGAACAGCTTTAATGCAATCAAATGCGTCACTGATGCAAATTAAAACTCAAGCCTCCTTTCTCCTAGTTGGGATACTCTCAGCTAAGGGGCCCTACAGGAAAATTTAATTCTGCTCCTTCTATTCCCAATCCCTCCACCCATGAGAAAAAACCTACAAGATGGCCAAGCAGTCATTTTTATGTGAAGGCTGTTCAGTGAACTTAATTAAGTCACTTTGCCTCTGTGCAGATGCCATTGAACAGATATCTTTGCCTTTCACGAGCATCACAAATCATAGACTCATAGAATAATAGGGTTGGAAGGGACCTCACGAAGTCATCTAGACCAACCCCCTGCTAAAAAGCAGGACCACTCCCACTAAATCACCCCAGCCAGGATTTTGTCTAACCGGGCCTTAAAAATCTCCAAAGATGGAGATTCTACCACCTCCCTAGGTAGCCTATTCCAATGCTTCACCATCCTCCTAGTGAGAAAGTTTTTCCTAAACTTGACCTCCCCAGCTGTAATTTGAAACCTTTGCTCCTTGTTCTGTCCTCTGTTACCATCAAGAACAGCCCAGCTCCCTCCTCTTTGGAGCACCCCTTCAAGTAGTTGAAGGTGGCTAACAAATCTCCCCTCAGTCTTCTCTTCTGTAGACTAAATAAGCCTAGTTCCTTCAGTCTCTCCTCATAAGTCATGTGCCCAGCCCCCTAATCATTTTTGTTGCCCTCCACTGGACTCTTTCTAATTTGTCCACATTCTTTCGGTAGTGGGGAGCCCAAAACTGGACACAGTATTCCAGATGCGGCCTGACCAGTGTCAAATAGAGGAGAATTATCATATCCCTCGATCTGCTGGCAATACTCCTACTGATGCAGCCTAATATGCCATTGGCCTTTTTGGCAACAAGGGCACACTGTTGGCTCATATTCATCTTCCCGTCCACCATAACCCCCAGGTCCTTTTCTACAGCGCTGCTACTTAGCCGATCGGTCCCCAGCCTGTAGCAGTGCATGGGATTTTTTCATCCTAAGTGCAGGACTTTGCACTTGTCTTTGTTGAACCTCATGAGGTTTCTTTCGGCCCAGTGTTCCAATTTGTCCAAGTCTCCCTGGATCCTGTCCCTGCCCTCCAGAGTATCTACCATTCCCCCCAACTTGGTAGTCAATGGACTACACATTCTTGTTGGCAGACTCAGAAGAAAGATGAACAGAACCTGACTCACCCTCTCAGCTGCTCTCTCTTGGTCAATGCTGGGACACATTAGTGGCAGAATCTTCCTTTCCCTGTACTCTGTACTCACGCTATTTTCAAGACTTCTGAACTCATAGCTAGAGATGGGGAGAGAGGACACTTCTGCAAGTCTCGCTTGCAAAGCACAAAACAAGTAAGTGAACTAGTGTCAGAGAGAAGACCCAGGAAGACTGCTGTGTGCATTGCTGGAAGGTCTTTAGTTTCATTAGAGAAGAAAACTAAAAGCTCAGCTATCTTGTCCCCCAGATAGTCCATAGAAAGCTGGTACTTGAACTGCAGGAGTGGACCAAGGACATCACACACACAGAAGCCACCTGGCAAACATTTGCAGCTAGAAGGTAAACACTGTCTTACAGATTGATGGAAGGAGCAGCTTGGAAGGCTGCATACTGAGGGTTTTAACCTGACCGAGCCCAGCAACAGGTCAACAGCTTTTCTTCCCCTGGACCCTGAAGGTGTATTATTAAGCTTCTGGTAAATTGCAGCCAGTGTTAGAGCACAAGAATGCCAAAAATCAACTGTCAGGGTCTTTACATGCTGCTCTGTTTGAGTTTATAGTTCTCTGTGTGCTACCTGGTTCTCATAAAGCTTGTACACTTGCAGTAAAGTGTACTAGGCAAGTACTTTTCCAATTCAACGCCCTCCGTACAAATGGGTACAAATGCAATAAATACCTCTGAAGCTCTTATTGTTTAAATGTTACACCACAAAGTGAGGTGATAAACACATACTTTGGAATCATTATGGACAGTAATATTTATGAATTGACCTTCAAAAAACATCTCTGTCTTTAAGCCTCTGCTATTAAGTACAGTTTAATTACTATCTTCTGGTCAGTGGGGATTACTGACACTTGGTGTTAATTTCAAGACTAACGAGTTAACTGGCTCAGTAACTGGGTGGACATATATCTGGGAGGCATTTCCTAATCATGAGAAGCTTAGATGGGAGTGGGGAGAGAAGCTGTGTGGCTGCCTTCTCCTGTATACATGGGGCTAATGCTCTGTGAGGTGTTGAGGCTGAAGATTAAATACGCCTGTGGTAGAAGGGAAACAGCCTGCATGTTTTTGTGACTGAGGCATCTGAAAACAGCATTTCTCCCTAGATAGCTGGAGAGGTGCCTTGTGACAGATCTCTATTAGGGATCTCAGTTTGTCAGTCTATGCAGTGGTTGATATGCAGGTGTCTTGATGAGCAGTAGCACAAACTCTAGGAGATCTTGACAGGGAAAGTTTGAGCTGACTGATGTATTTAACAGGAGACCAACAAATCATGAAAAATAAATATTACCTTTCTCAGTATGGAACTGCAGATGCAGAGTTGCCTGTGTTTAAATATGTAAAACCTCCCGAGTTCCTGAACATATTTCTGAATCAAAAGACCTTAGGAGGAATGGTAAACTAAACTCATTGCATTTATTCATGACAATATTAGCAAGTCATCTCAGCCAGCTCCAGACAAAACCTACAAAGACTGGAAAACTTGGAGCATCTACATGATTTCAAATGGTATTTTCATACACAGCATGTAACCCTTCAGCCCCTAAAAGTAGTGTCTAATGACTACAAGGTATCCTCTTGTTAAATGGTGCAGGGGTCTGTATATCCTTTCAGTTCATTTTATCATGAAGTTGCCTTAAATAAGCATGCAGTGCCCCTTTACTCAGGAAGATGTGGTAGCTCCAATAACACATGAAGCTATCATTTTAAAAAAAAAAAAAATCTTGAGCAACATGTGGCCTGCACAGATGTAGGGAGATGGGCTATATTTTGTAAGCCAGATGTTTCTAAATGACATATGATTTACTGATGTTCCTTCCTGACCACTGATGAATCTGATGTCTTATCTGACATCACTGACATCTTGAGGCTTTTATACCCTGTTTTATTGGTATGACAAGGGCGTTGTATCATTTGCAGCTAAGGTTTATCTAATTACTTTATGTACGCTTTCTGTCCACCCTTATATGGCGACTATGCTAGATACATGATAAATGATCCAGAAAGCATTCTTATAATGACAGGGTTATCCAGCAATTTCCATGTATTTACAATGACAGGTCAAAGATATTTTTAGAACTCCTAAAGATTCAGGGGTTAGAAGCTAGGGGTGGCGAGGGAGGGCTAGCCAAGATCTATTTTTCTTTTATATCTGCCAGCCTTCATGTTACTGAGCCCTTGGCATTAGCTTATTTTTAAAAAAATCTATTTATTTTGTAAAGAATTTTGAAGCATTTGTCTGGGGAATAACATTCCCATCAATAACTACAGAGACTTAGTAAAATGAATATAAAAAGTTGGCCAAATATTTGGTCTAAGTAACATTGGTGGGGTCCAGTTAATAAATAATACAAAATGCCATCAATATTTTCCAGATTTTGTTTTTAACAAAAGAGGAACTATGTTTTTTGCCAAAATATTTCCAAAAAAAGGTCTTGGCTTTTAACTAGCCCTAAATAATAAGTAATCATACACATATTTTGCACTTACATCGTCAAAGCACTTTACAAACACTAATGGACTCAGCCACACAGCTGCTGTGTGAAGTGGCTCAGAATCATTATCCCCTCTTTACAGATACGGAAAGTGAGTCACAGAGACTTCATATACTGGAAGTCTGTGGAATACCTCAGTGGGAACAGGACTCAGGTTGCCTGTTTCCCACTCATGTGTTTTATCCAGAAGAGCAGCTTTTCCACATTGCCAGGCACAAGAGTGGATTCTAATTTAATCTGAAGAGGATAGATATGTGGGAACCCTTTCACTAACTAAAAGCGTTCTCTTGTTAGTCTGATAGTCCAGCAGAACAAGTGCACCTTCTTCCTCCTAAAGGACAGGCATTTAACCCTGGTGTAACCCCAACTCTGCTCTACCTTGAGTCACATAGTTTTAAGGCTGACACAGAGCCAAGGAACTGAGTCCATAACAAAAGAAAGTCTAGGCTGAAGTGCTGTGGAGAGTTATTCAATGCTTGTACTCCTGTTGGTTATCAAGATAAAAGCCACATGTCTCTTGGAAGCATATTTGTTTAACTGGACTTATGAATGAACATGCTATGCTCCAGCGAAGGTTAGCAGAGCCAGACTCACAATGCCAGCTATTGATAGGCTGCTGTTCCTGGGAAGAAGTAATGTTGTTTGAAGTTAAGGGGAAAGAATTTGAGAACAAATTAAATGAAATGAGGCTGCAGTACTGACTGCACTCTGTGAGGAGTTGCAGAAAATTACACCAGCAGAGGTCTTCACCATGATAGCTGTTCTTTCTGAAAGCACCATTCTACTGCTCTCCTCCTTCACCAACTGGAGAGTTTTCACCCAGTGGAACCAACAATCAGATCTCTTTCAGGGCTGGGAGCACTTTGGGGGGGAGGGAGCGGGGGTGTTAAATCTCTGTATAGACTGAATAGAATCTTGCCTTCTGATTTCAGTGGAACTGCTCAAGAAATAAGATACTATTGAATGTGAGAGGATCAGAAACTGGCATGACGTAAGCTCATCTCTATCATCTTCTTTGCTTCCTTCTTCTTCCCTCTGTCTTGTTTCTTTTCCACACTGTTGAAAACCTACCTTTTTGAAAGCCATCCATCAGGTGTTCAACTTCCCACTAGCCTGACAGTGAATTACATCATGTCTTACTGAGCGAGGTTTGGAAACAGAAGTTTCAGCTCAGTAGTTCGTCACTTGTCTATTATACAGAAGGACATGTCGGCTCTTGGAACTGATTGAGAATTGCTTTGCTTTTGTCTAGTCAGATGATATCCCAGTTATTTTGTCAATCCAGGCTTTTATCTGAAGCAATCAGTTGCCTTTCATGATGGCTAATCAGCCATTAAGATATGGCATAGGAAAGGGCAGGAGAGTGAGATATGTGGTAGGTGAACAGATCTGGTCTAGAGAGAGCTGATTTCACTTTTCTTTCTTTTTCTGTTTTTTGTTTTTGTTTGTTTTTTTGTTTTCTTTACACTGGGAAAGAATTAGGGAAGATTGCTGAAAAGTGTCAGGACAGCAGCTGAGTTTCATGTTAATTGCTGTGTGTGTGTGTCTTTTACAATAAAGAGGAAGGCGTGTGATTGGTGACTACCCGAAAACTTGCAGCTATAAATATGGCTCTAATGGCTCATATCAGAAGAGGTTTTTTTTAAAAAGCATTTAGAAAAAAATCAGCAAGAACAAAAAATTCCTGTCATTAGGAAGAAAACAAGAACTATTTATAAAAACTTTTCATGTGGCCGGGCTGAGTGTGTTTCGACCTCTTTTTTCAATGTGACTCTGATGCTTCCATGCAAAAATGTGACATTGAGTGCCACTTATGATAATTAGCTGCTCCAGCTCACCTGGGCACTGCTAGCCAAACATGCTGGGTAGTGCATGGAGACAAAGGGAAGGGATAGTTTGCAGGAGCGTGGATAGGATTTTAATCCAGTGCCATGCACTAACAATGGCCTCATTGCTTCTAATCTGCAGGGCCGGGCAGAGCTAACCTTCAAATGTAAATTGGCTCTGAATAAATTTTGAGTATGCACTAGGGAGCAATGGGGCATTCAAATAATTAGATCTATGTAATAAGCAATATATGCACCTGCGCTAGTATGGCAGACCTTTTTAAAAGATCTCACTTGGAAAGAATATAGGGGGCATGTCTACACAGAAGTTGGAACCAAAGCAATCAGATTACCATTCACCGGAGTTATTATTTTGGCACAAGCCTTTATGTGCACACTATTATTTTAGTTATGTTGAAACATGCTTTTAATAGAAAATAAGAGTAGCCAGGCTGGGAAGTTCATGGAATCTCTGTATCTGGAGGTTTTTAAGAACAGGTCAGGAATACCTGCCTCACTGTGGAGGAATGGACTAGATTATCCATTGAGCACTCATGTCTATTTGTCTATGACACAGACTTGCAGTAAAACTACTAATTACTTACAGGCAATTTAGTAGATCTGGTCATAATCTCCCCCCTGTTCCCCTCTCCACCCATTAAACATTTTCAGGATTTTGATAAAACCTGACCACATATCATTGCATTTTAACCAAAGAAGTCATTCTTCATAACAATGAATGTTTCGAATGAAAAATTTCAGCCAATTATACAGTTGAGTCATTTCCAGTCCAAGTTTCCATGTATACAAGCTGACACAGTTTTTAAGTCATTTAGAGAAAAACAGTCTGCATTCATCATTTCTTCCTTTCCCATGAATGTGTGTTCACTCTCCTATTTACGGAAGCATCAGTGCTACTTAAATCATATGTAATGGGCTCTTTATCCCCTCTCTTTCAGGCAAACAATTGCCTCTGCAGCCAAAGACAGAACAGAATTGGCAGCAGGAAAAAGCAGACTGTCTGAAGTCTTGTGCCTTCTTATCCCCACTAGGTGCTGCCGTCATCAGTGACCAGCTTCTGGTGTAGCCAGGTGAAGTCGGCTATTAGCCAGAAAGGGGTTAAGAATGGTGTCCCTAGCCTCTGTTTATCAGAGGATGGAGACGGATGGCAGGAGAGTGATCACTTGATCATTGCCTGTTAGGTTCACTCCCTCTGGGGCACCTGGGCACTGGCCACTGTCGGTAGACAGATACTGGGCTAGATGGACCTCTGGTCTGACCCAGTACGGCCTTTCTTATGTTCTTATGTTCTTAAGTTGCACCAGAGCAAAATGCAACTTATTGAAGTCTTGCCTGTCTACAGTAGGAAGCAGTGTAGTAGGCAGGCCACTGATGATTGAAACTGGGGCAACTCCCTGCCATGTAGATAAGGTCTGTGATAGAAATGCCCCAATATTAGAATATTAACTAAAGTGGTTTCCTCTCGTCACCTTAGTAACTCCTTGTAGATACCAGATACACATTGCTGCCTCTCAAATACTTGGAGAGGGGATTTCAAAGACACTTGAAGGCTTAGGAGCTCAAGTCCTATCGAAAGGGCTCCTAAATTACCTAGGCTTTTAAAATTCACTCCCCTGTTCTACTCATATACAAACCCTCGGCCGGTAATGTGCCTGGCTCTCAATACAGAAATGGCTGCTCTTTCCTCCTTCGTTTCTTCCACATACTTATGATGAAAATAGTTGCAGATTTGCTTCAAAATCAAGCCCATCCCTTAGTAATGTGAGCCTCAGAAAACAAAGGTGCTACCTAGAACAGACCACGTTCCTTCCACTAAATTCTAGTGTCTCCATCACTGGAGTCTGGGTGCAAGGTTGAAAATGCAGTGACCTAGCCAGTGCCCATGCTCCAGCTAGATGTATCTAAGATAACGTTGAAATGAACTGCAGCTATCTACTAAAAAATTGCCACCTGCTCTCAAGCAGGCAGTGGAAAGTCTGTGCAGATGCACAGGTAACAAAAGCATGTCTTTTGGGGCAACCCTTTTCATTGCTGGCTACCTGCACTATAACAGAGTTGGGTTGCAGAGCTCGTTCACCTCACCAAACAAACCAAGGTCCTGATCTGGCTAACGTATCTGGGAGTAACTTTATTCATGTGAGTTTGCTAGGATTTCTCATGTGAGTAGAGTTATATGAGCAGGACTGAGGCCCAAATGTGGATTTTCACTCAAATAATTCACTTTATGGACGACATATGATTGTTACTGTTCATTATTTATCTGATATCAAAAATCTACATGCAGCTTAGCAAAACATAGAATAAGTCACACTCTCTGCCTACCCCAAAGGTGCTCACAGTGCAAGCCAGTCAGCACCATGATGGAGACATGTTACTGGTGAAAAGAGCCATGTGGGAGGAAAAGAAAGGGTGTGGAAAAGGGTTCAAATCACTGGGGAAAAGAAAGAAAAACTCACAAATAGGAAAGACAGAGGGAAGAGCAAGAGAAAATGAAAGCAGAAATGGAAGCAATGAGGTATTTAAAATGCTTCTTCTAGGTGCGGAATTGATGCTTTAAAATACAAGCAGCCTGTGAAAGAAAGGTGTGGGAGGAATGTAGAGAACAGCTAGCAAGGACATTTGATAAAATTTGTGCGCTAGAGAGATATTACATCCTATAAACATCTTATAAAGATCTTCCTTCTTCCTCTAGGAGAGTTTCTCAGGCCAGAATTCACCCTTGCATCATGTAATTACATTCTGAGCTATAAGAGGAAATCTAAAAAGAAAGATTTCTTTCAGATGATCCACCTTAATAGCCCAAGAAGCTCGAGGATCTTGGCTCCCAGGTGAAATGTGCAGGAGTATGAGTTCAGAGACTGAATTTCCTCACCTGGCCCCGCCAAGTAACTAGGGTGAGTCACACATGTACTTGGAGTTTGAAATAGTGGGGCCAAAATATGGACTCTTGTAATGTCTTTCTGCAAATATTTATGTGAGTATGAATCCAGGCCTGTTATGTGGTATATCTATAAAGCACTGATGGGAAGAACGCACAGGTACAATTAGAGCCAGCTTGCTTCAAGAGTAACAGGCCTTGGGGAGTGGATTTCCCTCAGGGTGAGAGTGAACCATGCCATACACGAGGACCATTATACACCTAGGGTGGCCAAGAAACAGCCTCACCCTTTCACCCTTTTCTGCATCCTATAGAGGCCCCGACCCCGGAGACTGAGGCCACCTGTGGCAGGGAGCCGGCCATGTGGGGTAGGCCAGCCCATAGGCCGGGCCCCACATGCTCCACCCCTGGGCCTGCCTGCTCCGCCCTGGGGGTCGGGAGGGCCAGCCCAGGGGCTGGGCATAGCCCGCCCAGCCCGCCCCGCCTCACTGCCAAAGGCAGCGGGGTGGCTGTGGGAGAAGGGGCTGTGACACACGTGGGTCCAGCACTGCCCCTCTGGGAGTGGGACAGCACGGGGCCCATGTAACCGCGGGGCCCGGGGCGATTGCCCCATTCGCCTCCCTCAGGGACAGCCCTGAGAACAAGGGAAGCCTTCACAGGAGTCTGAAGAGCAGAGGGCATTTTGGGTGGGCTAATAGTGAATCAGAGGCAGGCTCAGGGTAATCCAGTGAAGGGAGGGGACATGTTAAAGACAGAAGTAGCCACGGCCAGGGAAGACCTCTGATCCCAGCTGCCACAAAGCACATAGGAGCTATGGGAGTGGAGAGTGCAACTGAGCACAGCCCGAAAAAGCCTTAGCTTGCATTGAAAGTCACACAGGTCCACGCATCCCCTGAGCAGGGAAAATGAAACTTGCCTCTCCTTTTTCCCTCTGGAGGACACTCAACCAACCCTGCAGCAAAGTCCCTGGCCAATAATGACAGCGTCTGACATTTACATGGCAGCCTTCACTGCACAGTTCTAGACTGCAATGCCTGAAGCCAAGCAAATTGCCATGCAGTCCACACTATACACCAGTGGTTTCCAACCAGTGTGCCTCAGCTGTCCAAGTGTGCTGCAAAATTTTGTACAAGATAATGATAATCAATGTAAAACAAACATGGTTTCATCTTAAACAACATTCTACCCAACCAAAATTACAACTCATAAAACTTGTGAAAATTAATCACCAAATTAAAAGCAAGGTATTGGTATTTCGATTCTAAAATGTGACTATTCTAAACATGGGTGGCCAAAGGGCAAAATTGAGATGACATGTATTTTTTTCTGGTGGATTTGAAACACTAATGCATTTGATCCTTCGTTGGCTTGTTATATGCACTATGTTGCAAACCTCTCTAGCAAGACCATAACCGTAGTAAATGTAAGTAAATGTGATGTAATCAATTCAGCTGAAAAAAGTAGGTGTGCCCTGGAATTGTTTGTCTCATTGAAGTGTGCCATGTTACTGAAAAGTTTGGGAGCCACTGCTGCGCACTGCAATTGCCACACTAGCCCTGGAAGGACAATGCAGAGAAGCCTGGTTGCAATTCAAAAGCACATAGCACCAGCAGACTGCATAGCAGTTTAAGACAGGAAGCTAAGAGTACTGCAAATAGCGGCTAATCCAGAGTGGGGCATAGCAAGGAGGCAGAATACAATATCCACTGGAATGTATGGTTAACACCCTGACATTCACAGTAAGTGGCCCTGGATGACAGGACCTCTGTTTTACAATTCAGGCAAAGAAGAGGAAGGTCAGACCTGCAAACAGCAGTCTGGGCCTGTGGGCCTGTCTGTGGCCTGGAATGTCTCTCAAGCACATTCCCTGTTTAACTCAGTACTAACAATACGGCCGAGCATCCTGTGGATGATGCTATTTTTGCCTGGAGCTTGAACTTAAGTGAAGAATGGTAATCACTGCAGGCAGTGTTTGTCATTTTTCTTTTCAGAAGTCTTTGGGGTTCTTGTGATTTTTTTTTTTAAACGTGCCTTTTTTGTCTTAATCATCTAAAAATGTTCTGGCATGCCAAGCCTAAGGCCCTGAGTCCGCCTTGGGTTTCCTATTTTTGCCTCCTCAGGCTATGCCCTGATTATTATTGCTATTTTATAAACAAACAAAAGCTGTAATAATAAATGTCCTGGGACCCGAAGGTCATGGAGGGACCAGATGTTTGCCAAAGGGGAGGAACACTGTCTTGGTCAAGAGAAGGAACTGATGGGGAGGAGAAAAGAAGGGATTACAGAACCAAGTGCACCAGAAGACTTCATGGCTTAACTGTCACTTGGCGTAGTGGAGAGAAAAAGAAAGACGTGAACAAATGAGAGCGATCCAGTCAATTCGAGGTGTTGGGTTTGCTGCCATTGTTATCATTAACACCATTGGGTCCTCCTAGACACTTGTGTTTTTCATTATTAAATGCTTGATTATCTCTAGTCCTTATGCAGGTCCACCCTTACTTCCCCGTTCAGCCAAAATACATTCTTCTCAGATGATGGCTCCAGCCATGGGTTGGAGACATGGGGTTGCTGACTTGATACCCCCTGGCCTGGAGAAAGTAGATGAGGAGACAGCAGAGAAGACAAGAAAGTGGGAGGAATCTCATTTCCTCCTCCATCTATCCCTTTCCCTCCACACACACTCACCAACTCATTCAGTATCATCCCCTGACTGCAAGATGCACTAAAAGAGGATTATGGACTGTTAGAACAAACGCAGAATTATTAAATGTGTCTGAGGATGGTAGCTTGCCAACAACCACCAGCAGCCATAAAGTATTTTCCAGACAGCACCTACTGGTAATTTTAAATGGATGAAGTGAATACATAATAGCTGCAGTAAGATGAAGAGTGTGTGTTTCTTCTAAATGCAACAAGGTCTCTTGGAGCAATAGCAATTGATACCAGCTGAGATTCTGGTCCACAGTATCTAAAGCAATCAGTGAATCTTCAGGAACCAGAGTGAAATATACTATTAAATCAAACAGAAACAAAAGGGAAAATGTGCTATGAAAGATCATCCGGGTCTTTCTTTATTCCTGCTGTCTTTTTCTTAACCACTGATTGTCTTATATGTAAATTGGAGAGCTGAACAGAAAAATGGTGAAATTTTCAGCTGACATTGACAAAAACAAAGCATTATTTTCTACTACATTTCTGGGGGCAAAAATTCAAAAGCCAAAAATTTTCAGACAATAAATAAATAAATAAATTTGGTTGAAAAACAAAATATTTAGAGATTTGGAAATGGTGTTGCAATGCTTTATGGGATTTGTATTTTGGGTTCTTCATATGCCTATTTTCTTCTATAGGTCAAGCCCCTGCTCAGACTCCATTTCCCATGATGCACCACGTTCTCCCATCTTGGAGAAGGAAGGCAGTACACAGTGGGAGCCCTGGCCATGGTGTATCAAGATAGATGTAGTCTAGCTCTATCCAGAGAACTGAGACATAGAAGGACATGAGGCAACTGAATGACTGTTCCCAAAGGCACTGTGGCAGCATGTCCAAATTGAAATATTTCAGGGTTTTGTTTGTTTTTTTGTGGTCGAAAAACCAGATACCTTTTCACAAAAGAATTTATTGAGTTGCAAATCCAATTATCTGTCAAAAAAAGGTTTGATGGGAAATTTTCAGCAAGCCTAAGTCAATACAACATTACAAATAGATCTCAGCTGAGTTTTCACGTACTGTCAGATCCCCATAGAGATCACAGTTTTGTGTAGAGATAACTGATAACTGACCCAGCTGCAGGTCAGAGGCACTTATTTATAGCATATAAATTTACTTTACTTACCTTCAGCAGGATAATAACCCTAATCAAAATCAGCAGGCAGCACCTAGATTCAGTCTTATCTGTCTAGGTACTTACAGCACTCCAGTCCCCATGGTATTGAAACACAGTGTCTGTTCTGTAGCTGGAATTTCCCAAGCTGTGTATGCTGGCACAGGTGTTTATAAGTTGTTTTATTTATTATCTTGCATAATTATTCTGTCTCACAGTCATAGCTCTGTCGAAATGTTAACAACACTGAGCCACTTGTATTAAAACTTTCCCTGCTATACCCATATACAGTTCCTCCCACTCTTTAAAAGGTGATTTTATTGCCCATGTAATCCCTGTGGCCTTGCTAGTGTGAAAGCAAGAGTCAGGTGACTTCCTTCACTGATAAACTCCATAAACCCTAGGTGCTAAATCCCAAAGCCCTTAAATCACAAGTTTCCTTGGACTAAAATCAAATCCAAAGACATACTAAGCAGATAGAATCTTCAGTGGAAACTGCAAGTTCTCAACAACTCTGAACACTACATCACTGGCTTAATCTATTAATAGGTGGGGTGTCTTGAGTAAGGACTGAGTAAAAATTGAGTACGGACTTCAGGATTTGGCCCAAGGACAGATGCTGCAGACAGACTACCGGAAATTGGGTTTCCCTTAGTTGTGCTTCAGAGCTTGGTGAAAGAAGAATGATGGGATGGTCAAAGAAAACCTTTGGAAGGGTTTCCCTGGCAAGGCTTACCTTCTGCACAACTAGCAAGTATTATTTGCCACCCTCACTCACATTGAATGGAACTTCATGATGGCTCCCCACTCAAAAGGTGTTAGTATCAGGCCCCAGGAGAGAAGAGCTAAGGAAACAAAACTGTCACTTTAAAAACCACTGAGGGAAGAGAAAACTGAGAAGATTGTCCTGAAATGTGGGAGAAGTCAAGCAAAAGTGCTTCTCCCTTTCTCGCACACCAAAGGTATGTCTACACTAGCAGTTTAGGTCAACCTAAGGAGGCTTAAGTCGATGTAAACAAAGCTTGGAGGAAGAAGGGAGCCGTGTGGGGCTCCCCGGCCCGGGCTGCAGCAGTGAGGGAAACCCCTGCCACCCTGGCCAGGGCTCCCCCCAGGGACAAGGGAGCCACACGCAGCTGCTTTCTCCCTGGGAGAAGCAGGAGGAAACCGTGGCTCCCTGCTTGCCAGGGAGCTGGGCTCCCTTGTCCCGGGGAGCCCCGGTGCCCCTTGTCCCCAGGAGCAGCAGCTCCCTTTGTCCCCTTAAGCATCTAAGGTAGACACTCTAAGACAACTTTACAAGTTGACCTAAATATCTCATGTAGACATGCTAAGTCCACTTAACAAGGTCGACTTAATTTAGCAAGTGTAGACATAGCTCAAGAGATCAGTGAGTGATATATTAATAAATCTCTATCTCAGCTGTTTTGGATTTCAATGGACTGAAGACTAGGATCCAAACTGAATGCTAATTTTATTTCAAAAGCTCTTTCAAATACACTTTGACTTGCATCTTTCAATCAGTTTTAAAACATCCCCATTTTCATGGACTCAGCTCTTATATGCTGAATTATACAAATAAAATCTTCTCTTAACAAAATGTAATTTGCAGGAAGCTTGGCCCTTAACGTCTTTTGTTTTCTTGTATAATCATAGGTTTTAATGTTTTTGAAGAATAATTGCTGAGCAAATCTTTTTCATGAAGTGTACATTTACCATCCAGCCTTCACAGATCAAACAGCGATATCACTGTAGTCTATAGATATCGCCTTCTGACTACATTACAGTGTAAATACAAGCTTGTGGACATTCCAAAAGAAAACCGTTTGAACTGCAATTGAGGTTGCTAAGAATAATTTGAAACAAAAACATATCACTGAACACAGCTATAAAAGTAAATAATTACTGGGGAATTGAAAAGTTAAGCCCATTCTGAAAGGTCCCCATCTTCAAAGCGTCTGACGAAGTGGGATTTTCTTCCACGAAAGCTCATGCAATAAATACATTTGTTAGTCTTTAAAAGTGCCACAGGACTCCTTGTTTGTTTTGCTGAACTAGACTAACACGGCTACCCCTCTGGAAATAAACTATTTCAACACCAACCTTTCTTCACACACAGTATGACACAGAATAATGCCCAGTAGCTAGCACCCAAGCAATCTCATTTTTGGACCTGCATTTGTATTGTTATTTTAGAGCCCGCTACAAAACGTCACAGACACTGTCTGAAGTACTTAAAACAATTTCTCAGCCAGGTAAGCAAAGTTTCTCCTTAAGCATCAATGCTGTAGCCATCATCCTCAACTTGTGATATCCTATCACGGGCAAGGTAATGAACTGTAATGTCACGCACAGAAAATTGTGCATTCATGGATCCTTGAAGGAATTCTAACCTGAGTACTTATTTTTCCATGGCCCAGATCCTCAGCTATGGCCCAAATGCAGAAGGCAAGCTACTGGGATGCAAAGGTAGCTTACCAACTGGTAAGATAACATGTGCAGTATCTCCCAGAAAGACGGGGCCAAAACAGTTCAAATTAAAAACATCTTAAATTAAAATCCGGAATTGCACTCTGAAAAAGATTAATATCCAGTGCATTATCTAGAACACAGCTGTTGTCTTTCTGTGTATAGTATCATTAAATAAGAAGTGTTGTTTCACTCTGCATTAGTTGATGTTTCTAAGTGATCTTTTATGGCAGACTTGAAAGGGACAAGGTGTGTGAGGTAATATCTTTCATTGGACCAACTGCTATTGGCTAGAGAGACAAGTGGAGGAGCTCTGCAAATCCACACTGATCTGCTTTATATCCACAGACATCTGCATCTGTAGAGATTTTTGCAGATCCTGGATCGGATGTGGATAAAAGCCACTAGGGACAAGCTTTCAAACCACACAGAACTCTTCTTCTTGCCTGGAAAAGGCCCTCCCAGCATCGCAGCTCAATAGAAAGTGGAACAGATTAGCATAAGTAGTTAGTACATGTTGTAAGGGACCACTTAAGGTAGACTGGCCCATTAACACCTGTTGAAGAGTGTACACAGCAAAAGAGCTGTACAACCATTCGCACCTTTAGAAAGGGCTTGTTTTCATGCAGCACCGCTGTGGTGCTTTAGTGAAGATGCTCTTATCCTGATGGGACAGTTTCTCTGGTGGACATAGATAATCCACCTACCTGAGAGACTACAGCTGGCAAAACCCTCCTCCTGCTGCAGTACTGTCTACACAGGGGGTTAGGTCAGTATAACCTGATTTTTCACACCCCTGAGGGATGTAGTTACACTGCTATAGGTCTGTAGTGTACATCTGGCCTTAATCTCCCAGCATCATGCTCTAAGAAGGACTTCTCTTTCTGTCTCAGTCTCGCACAAAAAGAATGTTGTGAACAGATTCTGCCATAGCAACACCAATAATCTAGCTGTCAGAGAGCACCATTCCTCTCCCATTTCAAGTCAATGGAAAATCCCCCCTTGGCTTTGGTGGTAGAAGGTCACAGTCGCTGAATCCCATTTCCATAGTCACACACTGATGCTGGGCCAGGCTTTCTAACCTGTCTAACATCTTCTCCATGTCTCCTGCTGCATCACAAGCAACAAAACACCTTTAAGCACCAGGGCTGCTGACATCTCTAGCAAAGCTTCAGACAGATTGTTTAGAACCAACCCTGCGCATCCCTCGTCCCTCTAGCTCATTGTCCTCAGGTTGTGACAGCCCCTTCTCGCCACAACAATCAACTGTCGTGTCACTTAGGCTATGTCTACACCCCACCAGCTCAGAACAGAAATCATGGGTGGTCTCTGATAGTATCAGATTGCTACAGGTTTGAGCTAGATCAATTAAATCATCTCCAGGCTGCATGCAAAGGGCGCCCTAGAGCTGCATCATCAGACATCACGGATACAGACCTCTCATGCCTTCTGGGTAGCCAACTGTGCGTCAGAGTCATATGCATTGCCATAGATGAGAATTGTGACAATATCGTCATCACCATCATCATCAGCGGTGGACTACCAACACCCCACTACGAGCAAAGGATGTGATTCCCAGATCACATCCACTTGCCAGCTCTCATGGTGCTAATGTGAGTATAAATAGCAATGTAGCCACAGTCGTACGCAGCAGCACAGTTTAGCCATGCTAAGAACGTACCACTGGTTTCAGGTGGGTTTGTACTTGCCATGGCTAAGCCATGCTGCTGCCATCACTGTCTGTGCTACCATGGCTCCTTTGCTGTATACATTCAGGCTAGCTGATGAGATCTGCCGTGAGTATGCATATGTGTGCTGGGAACTGCACCAATAGCTCATAGCCTACATGTAGCCAAAGAGATATATAGGCAGTGTCCCTTGGGTCAAGTCAGCCTGATGCTAGAAGGCCAATTTTGTTCTTTCACATTGATGGATGCCTGCTCCTCCTCTGTTCCGCCAGAACCCCAGTCGCTTCAACAGTCCTAGTCATACATCACTGTGACAGGTTGTCCCTGGTTCTGGTCCAGTGTGTCACTATGACCCCCCCATCTCCACTCCTGAACCCTGACTTACCCCACTTTATCAGGTGACTACTCACTCTTGAGTCAGTTCACACCACCCTCCTGCTTGTAATCTGTCCCAGGCATTGATGGTGTGCTTCTGGCCACCTATGGGATGGTCTCCAAAGGAACACCCTCCGTCCACAGACACCACGCTGGGAACTCCCGTCCTACAGGTATTGGGACCCTTCCCCAATCACCATAGACTTATATCTATCCATTTAACAAAGAAATGGATGTACCCAGCTTCCTTCATTCGCACCCTCTAAAGTCCATACAGCTTTAGACAAAAGAAACACTAGTTTATTGATTAGAATATGATTTTAAGTGAGTATATAGCAAATCAATGCACAATCATTTAATAATGGAGTCAGGAATTAGCATGGGTAAATAAAAGATATAAATGCATGCTAAACAAATAACACTATTCCAAGACTACTCTTCAGACTATTCTCCTCATTCTTACACAGAAGACTGGCTCTTGGTGGTGTTTAGCCAGCTCAGGCCCTCTTGGCCATGTAGATAGGCCCAAAAATCTTTTAATTGCTTCCAAGATGGCCTTTCTCTCACCAAAACCCAGCAGCTTCTCCCTCTCTCAAAGTGTCTGCATTCCTTTCAATCCCCTTCAGCCCCTCCCTCTCTTCCTGGGCTGAGGTACTGTAGACTTTCAGCTAGCAACATAGTCTTTATTATGTAATTCTCCAGCCTCTCTGCTAAAGCTAGTCCTGAGGGTCTGGGCTATGTAACATGCTTCACATCTGTACATATACATGATGCTGCATGGAACATCTTACCCTAACAATATGTTAGAGCAGTCAAACGGGAACTTTGCATGGCTTAATTAGCATCAAATCATACAATTACAGTGCAAAAGTGAACAGAAAAAAAATGCACAGATCATAGTCCTGCGTGCATCATGTGACAAACACAAACTGAGTAGGACAAATTCTGGATCCTTCACTCAGGTTTGGCTTTCCACCTAAGTTCATTAACTTCAAACCAAGAGTTTTGTCTGAATAAGAACTGAGTGAAACCTCAGGAAGAACTTTGGCCTCTAGAAAAGAATGCCTCTGTGACTCCCCAGAAGTATGATTCTCCCCACCTTTAACCTCAGGGCTTAGACACTTGGAATTAGAGACATGAGTATGTTTGTGGTTAACCTGAGCTTCTCCCATGCACCAATGGATTTAGGATTTGTTCGTTTTAAATAAATGGGCATGACTGGAAAATGGCAGGCGAATTAAAAATTGGAACAAACAAGACTGAATTGGTATGAAAACTGGGTTGGAAGAGACACACACACCTGTCACCCCACATGCTATATCTGTTAGGCTAATGTTAGATGGAGATAGAACTGGTGTTCAAGACAGTCATGATGGAATGAGTTCTTCCACCTTTAAGAGCATGAGTGGGATGAGCGCAGGACACACAGTGAAGCTAGATTGCTGGTTGACTGGCATTGGGCAGAACTGCCATCCGCTGTCAATGGAAGGACCACAAGAGATTGTGATTGTGACCTTGATGAAGGGTGATCAAGCATTTAGGGCATTAGCTTAGGATGTGGGAAACTCAGCTTCAAGTCCCTTCTCTGTAACAATTGTCCTATGGGACCTCAGGAAAGCCACTTTGCCTCAGTTTCTCATCTTTAAAATGCTGATAACAGCATAACTGTCCTACCTCACAGAGATGTTGGGAGGATAAAAAGATTAGACTGCGAAATGCTCAGACAATATAGAGGGGGCACATACAAGAACCTAAAATAAACAGAACTAAACTATGCTGCCTTTAGCTCTGTCACAGCTATACCTTTCTTTTCCTTGCACTGCACCTCTAAGGAGTCAGCTGTCTTAACAGGCCAGCACCCAGTTTGTGTTCAGTTCATTGCAGACTGTCTCAGAAAGCACATACACACAGTGCTCTCTCCCGGAGACCTTATTTTTATTCTTTCTTCTAGTTGTTTTTTCCTTTATCTAAAATAACATCGGTCTAGCACGAAAGGATATGGCTGCTCTTTGTGTATGGAAAATCATGAACGAAGCAGCTTGTCTGGGGAAAGAGAACAAGAAAAAGGAAATCTCCTGCTTCCTGTATGTTCTGTATTGTCTTGTAATTAATCATAAGCATGCTAGTTACTCTTGTTTTATTAAATGTAAACATAATTGTTGACAGTACAGCTTGTATTCTTACATAATCCAGAACAGAAAGGGGATCAAATAGATAAGAGAATGCAACAGGTCTGAGGCTGGTGCAATGTACAGAAAGCTACACGCCTCTAAAAGACAGCTTGATGGTTTAGTTTTTAAAATATGCTCATGTCCTCTTCCCTGAAATAGTTTTGCTGTTCACCTAACACCAGAAGCAAGTCAGTTTCGCCTCACCACTTCTACTGCCTCTGCAGTATCTGTCAGGTGGATTATTACCCTGACTGCTGTCCACAGGTTGGATTCCTTGTTTGTGTGGTAGCAGGTCCCCGAGAAATGAAATTCAGGTCTGAACTCTTGGCTGACTTCAAACTGCAAAGCCGAGAAAGGCAAAGAGGTGAGGAACTTTCACAGCTTCCCCCTTTGCGCCAACACTGTCAGTAGATGGTGTCAACAAGGAATTAATGTTTTCACGAATGATTGCTAGCTTGCTTCCTTCTTTGCTACAATTTCCATTTCACTTTCAAACTTTCCCACATCCTTCTGGCCCAGGCCAAAGCAGCCCAGAGAGGGGGCAGAGAGAAAGAGCATTCCCCCACTGTGAATCGCATATGACAGTTCCCCCAGACTGTTACAACTGTCTGTAAATCCCAAACAAATCTGACCTACAAAGCTTCACACACTCTGCAAACATTTCAAGTTCTCAGTAGGAAGCTCCGGAGCTTTGCTGTCAATTTGTATTCCCCTTGGTTAGCGAGAACACCCACCCTCTCTCTCTTTCTGAAAACCACCAAGAATTATGAGCAGTGCAAGCAGACCTATAAATTCAGCCACTTGTCAGCCTGTGACACCCAGCGCTGATCACTTCCCTGTTCTGCATCCCTTGAAGGCTGGCTGTTCGGATCACTGCATGCTTACTGCTACCTACTCCTATGGCAGGGCATTGCTGCCAGAACACACGACGCTCTCCATTTCCAATGCACACACACTCAAGGGGGTTTGCAACATGTTACTATGATGCATTTTGAAGTAAACTAGATTAGATTTTTTTTTTAGTACCCCTTTCCATGGCTGGCAGGGGGGTAGGCATGGCACACTTCGGAAATGCTTTATGAGAGTCCTCATCCATTTACATAAGGCACATGTTTAATGTCCCATGTTATTTTGGACCATCTTCTGTTCAAGGCATAGAAGCTTGATATTGAAGTATATAACTATGAGCTTTTATTGATCACATCTACACTGTAAGGATATCACACAGTGAAGATTAAACTCCTACAATGTTGGCATGTACCAGACTCAAGGTAAATCCTGGAATTAATTCTCATGGGGTCAGTCTTTTCTTTGTTTGCCTCTAAAACCTGTGCAGTTCCTAAGTCCTCATTTACACACCAAATTGCACTAATTTAACTAAAATTGGCCTAAATGATGATTTAGTTAAACTGGTGCAAAGTTGCTACATGGGCACCCTAATCAATTTAAATCTAGTTTATAGCTGATGTAAGCCACAGATGGCCTTGCACTTCTTTAACTGAACTTATTTAAAAGACACACCTTTAGTTAAAATGGTGCAATTTTGTGTTTGAGAAGGAGCAACATTTTCAAAAGAGCCAGTGGGATTTAGGAGCTAAAACTCCATTGATTTTCAATAAAAACAGCCTTGTAAATGCCTATGTCCCATATTTTAAATAGACTTACATTCGTAAATCACTTAGAAATCTTAAAATTTTACCCAAGGACTAAGAATTAAGCAACTGACTTAATATTAGTATTTGAGTTTGAATTCCCTCTCGCACATGGCTATGACTCTATAGTCCCAGTTGGTACTTTCTGCCTCCCAAGTGGCTTCATTTCAGCAATTCAGTGAAATGATGTCTTTCTAGACTAGCTAGACAAAGCATCTAACCACATGGAAATCCAGGGTTCTATAAAAATTAAAAGATCATGATGGTTATATCCAGGCTGGGATTTTCAAAGGTATTTAAGGGAGTTAAGCACCCAATACCATTGAAATCAATTGCTTAAAACCTCCCCCTGCTGTGGTTGGGCAGGTAAAGTCTCTCCTGTGCATGTAAAAACTACCTCATTTCAGAAGAAATGGTGCACATTGTCAGTTCCCTGGATGGACAGCAGGCCAGGCTACGCCTAAGCCTGTGTAAAAGAAAGGCAGAACAGAGTCTTCATACTGAGAGAGTTGTGGGTAGTCACACTTAGTGGAGAGGCACAATCCATTGCAAGCAGTGAGGTCTGGAGGATGCTAAGCCACCACAGACACCTTTCTGGCAGGTGGACACATGACTGTGCCTCTGTGGTTCCTGAGCAGTTAAATATTGGGTGGGCTTGACTATGCTTCCAAACCTTCTCTTTACCACTGGTCTGACATGGTGTGTAGCTCCCATAGCCAGAGGGCCCCAAAGCAGTAGTGGCAGCTGCTGTATGTATTTCCTGGGACAGCCAACTTTTTTGGTCCACTTGGAGGGCACGAGAGAATGCATCCTCTCACAGCTTCCACGCAGGAATTCACCATGCTCCCAAACTACCCCCACTTGACCTCTTTTGGAGTGATTCTGTCTGCGGCATTGGGACCTCTTTGGCCCAAAGAAACCTAATTTACACCTCCCTGCTCATGCCCTAGTGTTTCTGCTGCTCCACAGTCAGAGTGAGAGGCAGACAGACTGAAACAGATATGGTTTATCCTCCTAGCGAGATCACGGGGGGATGCAAGCCAACATTCAGCACTCACATATTCTGCACCAACAAAGCCCTTAACAAACTTACTGATGAATTAATCTTCCCAACATCCCAGAGAGGGAGGTGATTACATTCATTGTTGCCACGGTCCAGAGGAGGAAGCTGCTATATTCACAACTCCCTTCTCCATCCCATGAGATTAACAGCTGACAAACAGTTAAACAGCTGATTTCCACCAGGCAACAGGTGCAATATGTAGCATATCCAATCACCCACCAGATGTCAGATCCTCTGCACGGGAAGAGTGCTGTCCAGGAACACTTCCTGTGTAAAAACATCATCCTGCTTTCTAGGCAAAGCTCTCCTGTGTAAGCAAAAGGCTGAGAGAGGACTCTTAGTACTTCTTCAAAATGCTGTTGAAGAATAGCTGAATTCAAGTATTCCACATATGAGCAATCCTCTGTCTAATCCATCTACACAGCACCCGTCAAGGCTCTGTATCTTATTTGCCTCTCTTCCTTCCATTTACAGCCTCTGCCTCTTCCCTAGGAATAGTTAGAATCAGAGAAACTGGAAGGGACCATGAGAGGTCATCAAGTCCCGTACCCTGCACTCATGGCAGGACCAAGTACCCTCTTAAACCATCCTTGACAGGTGTTTGTCTAACCTGCTCTTAAAACTTCCAATGATCAAGATTCCACAACCTGCCTACACAACTTATTTCAGTATTTAATCACCCTGACAGTTAGGAGTTTTTTCCTAATGTCCAACCTAAACCTCCCATTGCTTCTTGTCCTATCATCGGCAGTTAAGGAGAACAATTTTTCTCCATCTTAACAACCTTTTAGGTACTTGAAAACTGTTATCATATCCCCTCTCAGTCTCCTCTTTTCCAGATTAAAAAAAAAAACCAGCTCTTTAAATCTTCCCTCATAAGTCAAATTCCAAACCTTTAATCATTCCTGTTGCCCTTCTCTGGACTTTCTCCAATTTGTCTACATCTTTCCTAAAATGAGGTGCCCAGAACTGGGCACAATATTCCAGTTGAGGCCTAATCAGGGTGAAGTAGAGCGGAAGAATTACTTCTCGTGTCGTACTTACAATACTCCGGTTAATACATCCCAGGATGGTGTTAGCCTTTTCTTTTTTTTTCTTTGCAACAGTGTTACACTGTTGACTCATATTTATAAACCTCGTGGTCCACTATGACACGCAGATCCCTTTCCGCAGTACTCCTTCGTAGGCAGTCATTGCCCATTTTGTACGTGTACAATGGATTGTTCTTTCCTAAGTGGAGTACTTTGCACTTGTCTTTATTGAATTTCATTCTGTTTACCTCAGACCATGATGTTGCATGAAACCAATATCTTTCCCTGCTGTCCTTTTGACTGAAGCCTTGTCTACCCTGCAAAGATAACCTGACATACATCAATATAACTTACAGCCATGGCATTAATGCCTCTCCTGATGTCCATGCTCTCCAGCTTGGGTTGGTGGAGTGTGTCCTCAGCAGAAGCACTTCCACCAAGTTAAGAGAGGAAGCCAGAGGAGCTGGGAGCCCACAGACTCCCGGGCTCCCAGCAGGCTTCCCCCAGCCCCAACATTATCTGCTAGAAGCAGAGTCCAGTCATCCATGGAGATCAAAGTTCCCCAGTCACAGAATAAGTACAAGGATGGTGCAATCTCTTTAGTCAATTCAGTCTTCAGAATCTCTCCAATACTATTCTCCTTTTCGTTTGCTCCCTGGCTTGCAGCCCCCACAGCAAGCACCCAGTGTGGTGCAATTGTGACTTCTTGTGTCAGAGGCTTATGGCTTCGGGTGGGGACTAACAAACATCATTTTCCAGCCATTTCTTCCTTAACAGCTCTTGTCAAAGCCACTCTGCCTGTGAACTCCCGGGTGTCATTCCCCATGGCTCCAGGTCCACACTCTGCCATGTGCTGCAAACACCTAAATTGAGCATTTGCCCTCACAATAACAGCACACTGAGGTATTTCATCTGTGTGACACATGCACAGCACTTCGCACCATTTGGTGGCTAAAATGACACACCTTTTGCTTTGCTAATCCCCATGGGACTGTTCTTTACTCCAGCTTGTCGCATCTTACTCTGAGTCATTCTGCTCTTTTCAGTGGGGCTGCTAATGAGTGAAATGTGGCTTGACATGAGGAAGGGTGCCAGATTCTGTCCCCATGTGATACAGCTGGGCTCACTTATCTGCCAGTAAGTGCTTAGTCTAACATTGCACAAAACCTAAGAATGCTAGTCCAGATCACAGAGCAAAGCTCCAAGCAAAAGTCCAAAGTGAAGCGTGTCAGGGGCTGAAAGGAAAGGTCCAACCCAGTGGTTCCCAACCTGTGTTTCAGGGGGCCAAAAGTGGCCCTCCAGGGCTTTTTAAATGGCCCTCGGCTACCCTCCTGCTGGCTGCAGAATGGAGTCACTACCTAAAGGACCCAGGCGGAGAGTGTTTCCTCAGGGCTAAAAGACAGATGCAGGCTCCTTGCTGCAGCCAAAGGGATAAGAGATTAGTGCTCCCATCCCCATGGCTGTAGCACAGAGTATAGCAAAGCACTCTGCCTGGGTCCATAGGTGCTAGGGTCCTTGCTGGAGCCAGAGGGAGGGGAGCACTGGTCTTCCGTCCCTCTGGCTGCAGAAGGGAGCTTACTGCCTCAGGACCCAGATATCCTGCACAGAGCTGCAGGATGTGTGCAGTTTCCTGGCTGCAGCCAGGGACACGGGAGATCAGCGAGCAAGGAGGGAAAATTGCCTTTCAGGGGGGCATGCTGGCGAAGGCTGGTGGCCCTTCAGGGCTGTAAAAATATCATCTGTGGCCCTCGAGCAAAAAGGGCTGGGAAACACTGTTCTAAGTGCTGCCTGAAGTTGTTGCTTTTTCTCCTTTCTTTCCAGACACTTTACGTCTGCTGTCTGGAAATTCTCACAGTCAAGCAGTTTTAAACAGGACTTTTTATTATTAAAAGGAAAATTTCTTTCTTCAGATACTGGCTTCTTTCTTTTATTCCTTCCACACCACCCCCTGGATTTGGAACAAATCACTGGTGCCATTTTATATCCAAATCCTCAGCCACAGTATAAATTTCCCTGTGTTTGTGTCTTTCTTGCACATTTTGTATCTTAGGCACAAAGGCAGATGAGGTGATCAGTATGGTGCTCTGTGGCTTTATAATCTCTGGATGATATTCTGGCACTGAAGTCAACAGTAAAACTTCCATTGACTTTAGTGGGGCCAGAATTTCACCCTATGAATCTATGGAATCTATTTTCTAAGAAATAGTTTCACACCAAAAAGGATGAAAACCTCTTGGATCAATTTTCAGAGAAGGAATGACAAGTCTGGACCATATTCCCAACTGATGTAAATGAGCATACCACAATGCCAGTTTACACCAGCTGACCATCTGGCCCATCATCTTTGTCTTTTCCTATATTTCCAAGGTGCCCATTATCAATGGGATGATTTATTTGGGAGCCAAAAACTACATTTGAGATCCACCAAAACTTTCCCTGTTCTATAATCACAATCACATTCCAGGGAATTGTGAGCATTCTTCGTGGCTAAGCCAAGAAACAGGGCTCAAAACAGGGGCAGTTGGCCAAACCTTTCTCTTACAAGATGGCATCACAATATTGAAAAGGCTAAGAACTCCTGCTACAGGCAAAAACATTTCATGCATTAAGAATAAAAAGGATTTCAGCAGAAGGTGCCTTTTGCATCTTAATGTTGCAATAGAGAGTTTGTTTTGGTTTTTTCACTAAGCCAGAAGTCCAGCTCTGGGTCATGAAAAACAATCTCTCACCACCCCCAAAAGAAAAGGTTAAAACTTTAAAATGACAACATTTTGCAAAACAAACAGGCACAAAGAGAAACACGTCACCTGATCTCAGTGAAATCAACTGCTTTTTGACACCCCCACCCTCACCCCTCCATCTGTTTTACGAAGGTTTTATGATGGAAACAGTGACAGCTGTAACCAATCCATCAATATATGGGGCCTGTGTTTCAGCAGATTTCAGTAAATATACACTCTGCAAACTTTCTAAATGCAATCAGACTGGATCCCCTCCTGAGGCTGCATTAATTACAGATCTAGAGTCAATCCTACATGCATTTTCTCAGCCAGCAGGTCTTGTTGAACTCTATGCATTCCTGGCAGGAAGGAGGATTGCACAGATGAGGAAGTTACAGAGCAGTAGCTGTGTTAGTCTAGTTCAGCAGAAGAAACAAGGAGTCCTTCTGGCACTCTTAAAGACTAACAATCTTATTTATTGCCCGGGCTTACAGATGAGTAAGAGTACCCCAAACCGGGCCAGCAGGAAATCCAAATTTATCTCTGCAAGGTGATGTATGTAGTCATTTATTTGAGGGAGAGGTGGAAAGGGGGAGCTTTATTGAGGCCCTTCACTGCTAGAGTGACTGATTTGATGTTTAAAGGGACAATATCAAAAGTTTGTCCAGTTTATAGACTTGAGTGTTATAGTTTGAGGGTGACAGTCTTCAAGCATTTACCAGCTAAATACAGAGGTAAGGGGATGTAAGAGTTCTCACAACAACCCTGGGAGAGTTAAGTCCCATAAAAGAAGAGAGGATTTGCCAAAGGCAATCTAGGAAGTCCATTCTTGATTTCCTGTCTACCTCTGTTAAAACCCATAGAGAGGTCTGTGGTAGAGCTCATTCTGCTGATCTGTATTAAAAGCAGAGTTGCTGTGTCTTCACAGCTATCTTCAGCAGGGTTCGCTAACCTGCATTAATTACACACTTTTTTGTCCACAGTGTAGACATCCTTTGACTCTGCCAATGTGCAACATGTCTGTGTTTAGCAGTGGCGTAGCAAGGATGTCCAGCGCCCACTGGCGCCTGGGGGCCAAACCCGCATTTGTGCTCCCCCAGGCCACCCCATGCCTTGCAGCCCTCCCCCCAAGCCCAGTGCCCCCCTCCCCCTCCCAGGCCCAGCGCCTCCTCCCTCCCCGTCATTACGCCACCGGTGTTCAGGGCTTGAGTACCTTCAAATTATCATGCAGCCCCTTATAGAGATGGGAGTTTTCTCACACCAACTGCAGGGCCTGGCCCACATACAAGGTCATTTCCTTATCATCAGCAAAGCCCATATTGTTTGTTATTTGATTTTAAGGGAGCTAATGAAGAAGCACACTGCCAAGACAACGGATGGTGAAGGTCCAGGCAGCAGGATCCACCTAGACAGTGGGGACTGCTAGCCGAGACAAAAATGTCAACTGCCTACCCAGGCCCCCTTTAAAGTACAGCATCAGATCTGTCTCCATGGGAACTGTAATGAGGGCAGGACTTCTCTTTGCCATCTCAAACTCAGAAGAGAAAGAAATAAAGAAAATAATGAGTCTTTCCACCGTGATGTGACTCTGAGCAAACTGAGCCGGAACAGCTGGAATGAGCTATTGCCCCGTGCTGTCTCTCTGCTTTGCATACTTTAAGCTTGAATGAATTCCTTATCCTGTTGCTTTGCCAGAGCAGATAACAGGTCCAGAGCCTGCTGCTGTAAACGATGTTGCTGCAGTATAAATGTTGAGCACAAACGAGGCTGTCCTTTAGACTCGCTGGCTCTGGCTGCAGCTTTGCACAGTTGGCTTGGGCATCTCTCTTGTCCTGCCAAAGATCTACATGGAGCAAGTTAGAGGGGTGAGAAAGTGGGTGTGGGAATGTGTGGATGAGGGTACAAGCCTGTCTGTTCAGGCATGATTTTCAGCATGACTGAGCCCACGCAGCTGGCATGCACTTTATGCAGAGCCCCTCTGAAAGTCATGCCCTCTGCTGAGGGCAGAGAGTATGTGAGGAGATCCCAGCAGAATGCCAAGCCATACCAGGCTCAATCCACAGCCTGTGTAAATCAATAGAAAGGCTCTGGCTCTCAAATGGGCTGCGGATCCAGTTCGTGCTGCACAAAACACCACGTCAAACATTGAAAATGGAAAGGTTCATAGAAGTGATTATCAAAAACAAACCTTTCCGAGTCAGACTGCAGCAGAGATATAAGGGGGAAGTCAGCCCTAGACTGGGGGACACCAGGAGGCCTATCACCATTTCGTCCCAGCACTATCACCACCCAGCAAAAGCCTCCAAAATAGGCCTTAAAAGTGGGGGTGCATCTGCTTCATGGTGCCCCTCTGCATGAAGTGACTTTCGTCCCTAGGGAACAGCTGTCACCCTGCACCCAGCCTCCATCACTGGGCCAGCTACTTGCTGATTGCACCTCCTGCTATTTTCTGTAATTGTTTCCCTAATTACATAAAACTGGCAAAGTTCAATTTGTCTTTTCCTCAAGTTAATTTGCTTTCCACTGTACACTGCTGGATTTGTCTCACAGTGTAACCCCTGTGTCTGCAGCCACTGTTCTTCCTTTGGGTTCAGCCCCCTCCCCCCCCTTAAATGAAATTTGTTTTGACAATGAGTTTAATGAAATTATACAATGTGACCAGATTAAAGTCAGCTGCTTCAAAAGTACAAGATTCAGTTTCCTTTTAGTCAAACTCCTGGTTGTCCCTTCTCCACCTCCTGGGGAAGTAATCCTCTCCTGACCGCACCTCACGGTGCAAACATTGGTGCAGTCTGAAGAACCAAGGTGTTTGAAGTGTAAGGTGTCATAAGAATAAAGGGCCCCCCAAAAACCAGAGATTAACGAGGGGATGGAGGAGGAGGGTGAAAAAGAGACCATTGCAGAGTTTATTTTTACCATGAAAATGTATACGGCAGGATATTTCCTTAAATGTCATTGACTTCAATGGAGTAGATGAGTCTAAGCTTAACCCTAATGGAATGACACTAATTTACGCCAGGCGTGATTCTGACGGTGGGTGTAAAAGATTTTACGCAATGGCGGCAGTCGCTGTCAATAGGTCATAACCCTAGTAATGGGACACCTTCCTACCTTTCAGAATCCCCTTTTTTCCAATTGTCCAACTCAGTTATTATTGTCATGTACCTTATTTTCCTACCTAACCTGTAACGGAAAGGGCGACACATAGACCAGAGCTGAAACAAATTCAAGCTGTGAGTTGAAATACTCTTGCTCTATCTTTAGATCGTCAGTTATTAGTCTAAGGCCCTGTCTACACGGAAAAAACACAGCAGGATCGATTGAGCGGCCAGTGTAGACCCACTCAATCGATCCTGGAAGCACTCTCTGGTGGACTCCATAATGCCACCCCTCCAAGTGGAGTAAGGCTGCGTCGACCAGAGAGCTCTTCAAGTCAACAGCGCTGAGTGAAGACAGCGCCGTAAGTATGAGTAACTAAGTCGACGGGAGATACGCATTCTGTGGTATGTAGATTGCATATCTCTTATTGACTTAGCCCCCCAGTGTAGATGAGGCCTAATGCAGGGAGTGTTTCCATTTCTCTTAATTCTTGTACTCTTGTTCCATGACCTTTCAAGCAAGCATTTGTTTTTCCAGCCATTGTGACAAAATCCAAAATAAGGTTTCTAAGTAGGCACCTGTCTTTGGTTAGGATTAGGGATGCACATTTCCCTAAAGCCATGTTACTTGGAATTTGAAGCTTTTAGGCCCAGTTTGTTTCATTTGTAACATTACCTGAAGATCTGAATGCAGGAACATAGGTGACTCATATACCATGATCCCTTTAATTTGCTGTTCTGTCTGATAATGGCCAGTATCGAATGCTTCAGTGACAGGTACAAGAAAACCTCCAGTGGATAATTAGGGAATAGTCTGTCCATAGCAGAAACTTCTTCCTAATTCCGGAGCGTGGTGGTTGAGTTGTGCCCCGACACTTGAGGGTTTATAGGCTTGATAGATTATACTAGCTAGGATTACAGTTGCAGGAGTTATTATTCATATAAATCACTACTGAACTCTTTGGGCCAGGTGTTCTGCTGGTTTAAATTGGCACAACTCCATTGACATCCATTGAAATTATACTGATTTACACCACCTGTGGATCTGGTGCCTTGAATCCTGCTAAAGTCTTTGCTCAATAACACACTGCAACATGGAGTTCCACAAGTATATGAGTTGTGGGAAGAAATTTAAACTTCCTGTTTTAAGTTTATTAGTTTAACTGGGCAACTCCTTTTTACTGGGCTATGTACACATATGAAGGACCATACCTGCCCCCAAGGATCTTACAATCAAGAAAAGGAAGCTTCTGCCACCTTTACTGGTGTTGGTTAGTACCCAACCCTGACAGCTGTCCTGTAGATTTCCAAGAGACACCTCATGGAGTCCAGGGCAATATGAATCAGGGTAGCATATGAGACCCTATATAGGGACACGTGGTGACAGGTGGATGTAGACCACAATGGGGCAGAAGGACATGAGGTTGATGGTTACAAAAGTAGAGCTGGTATTTAGTACAGAGCACTGTTTGGAGACTTCCTAGGGTATTTTTAAAAACTGAGCAAGGGATGCCAGTAAACCACTGTCTTCTCACTTTTAAATCTTGTTTACAAAACCAAGAGAATCAGAGACAATTCAATCTGCCCCTAGTAGTCAACTCTTTACGAAAATTACAAGATAATCAAATCTTCTATTAAGACAAACTAACATGTATACTGTATGCATGGGTTTCTATGAACTACCAGGTGATCCTGACAGTGTTGAGTCTTTGCTGGGAGAATTAAAATTAAGACATACATCTTTACTGAGAGGAAGGACCTAGTGCTAACAGCAGAGGATAGTGTGAGTTCCCCCTCCTGGAGGGAATCTGATCAGTAATCCTTTCAGCTTTTAAACCTGAAAAGAGATGCAGCAGCCAAGGGCTGCCTGTTTGTTGGCTTTAGTGCTATACAACATGTACTCTTCAGTTCCTTGCTATTTCACAGCCTTATGCAGAGTGCAGAGCTACCTTCATTTGAGACTGAATCTCAGACCTGACTGCAGCCAATTCCTCAGCGTGGATTTGGGAACATAGTCATCATTCAGAAACAATCATGAAACCTAATAACCTCATCAAAAACATTGTGCAGCCTCCTTTAGCTCCAGCTATAGCAGTCAGCTGCCGCAGTGATTGATTGACTGAATCTTTCCTTGTCCCCTCCTCCGACACAAGATAACAGACAAATAAAAAAGCTTTTGTCCCCTTTTCCATAAAATTAGAAAAAATGAAGTCATAATGACATCACATGCTCCACAGAGCCAACCCAAGCCAGCTGCCACAGCTCTGTTTGGGAGCTCAGACCTGATAAACCAGGGCTTATCGTCTTCTCACTGTGCTGATCCAGCCCAGAACTGCAGCTACAGGTTTTAATGCCCCAGACTTTAGTGAAGTTTCCATGAGGATGTTTATTTTGGAGCCATGAATGATGTCTATGTGTTTAAGGAAAATGGCCCTCTAGAAGGGGCATCTCATGTTCCAGTTATTCAGTCTTTCTCAGAGATAACATCCAAGTAAGGAGACAGTCAGGCCTCTTCCCAACATTCAGATCCACAACGTGGCCATGATCTTAGGACATGATCCAAAGCCCACAGGAGTGAATGGAAAAACTCTCACTAACTTCAGTGGCTTTAGTTCAGGTCCTTGGTGATGTGGAGTCTGCCGAGGATGATGGTACTAAGCACTGCTTTCTGTCACAGGAATTTGGAGTGAGCACAGATTCACCCTCTCACATCGAAGTGCTGTGGAAAGCACTTCTCCGTGGAAGAGACAGTCAGAGGAAAGACTGGTTTTCATTCCAATAGAGCCTTTACTCACTAGAAAACATTGCTGTAGCTTGCTGGAGGGATCAATTCTAATATAAGCCTATTTAAATGAAGGTTACCAATTCCAGCAAAACCCAGCAGCCTTTCTTTGATACACCATTCCCATTCTTTATCCTTTTTGCTTACTCTTGGCAGCTAAACAGCCCCAGGGGCCTCTCACTTTCCCATGAACCATTGACCATTACTGAAGATTCTAGCTGACTGAAAACTACCATTAGCATCAACACAGGCTGTGCATCAAGTCAAGGGTCCCCAAAAAAGATTGCTACAATTCATTAACCTGGGAGGCCCATGGACTCTGGTGATAGGAGGCAGGACAAAATGACACCAGAGAGCTCCCTCCATCAAGGAGTACACATGCCCCATGAAGGTGGACCTTCTAGTGCTTTGCCATTTAAATAATAGTCACGTTATATACAAGCAATAGCCTGCATTTGTAGGCACCTCCCACCTCCTACAGCCACAAACTTTGCACCTGTTATTATGGTGATTGAGCAAATGCCCAGTTAGACAACTTCCCTTTTGCACAATCAGGACAATAACTTTACAAGCAAATTAAGTGCATGCATATTTACACTCCTAATTCTATAAACCTTGACCAATGAGTCAGACAAACTTAGGTGAATTCTTCCTTGGTACTTCATTGGGTTCACATGGCCGATAAAGCTTGGAGATTTCAGAATTGCATTAATATACACAGACAGCACCTTTCGATTTGGAAATTGTACAAACAGGAAGTATCTTCCGAACACTTTGTGATTTATAATTGTAACCGCAGAATGAGAAACTTGTCTAGCGACACATGCTGGGATACTTAGCAGGTGATCAGAAATTACTAACATCATGGCTGTGTGCAGAGCCATCACACGCAGCCGTCCTGAGAAGTGTCCCCCTGACCCCTGGGACTAAAAGCATGCCTTGTCCCTTCTGGGGTGTTTGCGGGGAAGGGGCAACAGGTTGCAGTGCGGTAACTGTCGCCACCGTCTTGGACACGATGCGATGCGATGTTTTAGGGGCAGGAAAAGGGGAGAGCACTTCCAGCCAGATACACTGTGATCAAGGAGAGCTCCCTCCCGCACTGCTCAGCCACGCATCAGGTTTCCCAGGGTTGAGGGCTGCGCAGCCCCTGGCTTCGGAGAAGGAAGCGATGCTACCAACTTCGCAGCGACAGGCTCGTGAGAGAACAGCAGCTGGAGCGCAGGAAGGGGCAGCGCCCGTCTTCCCGGCCCCGGCGCCACCGATCGCACAAGGGGCAGGAAACAGACCGGCGGCCCCTTTCCCCCTCCCTGTCGGTCCAAGACGGGCCATTGGACCAGTTCTCCCCAGCTCCAGCCCAGCCCGGCTCCAGACCTCAGTCAATAACGCCCCTCACCTCTCTCCTCGGTCACTATTTCTCCGTATTTGCCCCTTCTCGCGTCTCTCATCCCGCCCCTGAATCAATGGGGGGAGGCGCACTTGGGGGCACTGGCTCTGCCCCCTGCCCGGGACTGGGGACCTGCCCTCCCCGCGGAGGACTGGTTGGTTATGCCTCTGGCCGAAAGGTGCTCGGCGCTGGCGAAGTTCAAAGTCTGCCCGGGTGGTGGGAGAGCGCCTCCCCGCAGCCGACCTTAGTCCAATCCGGCAGCGGGCACAAGCCCGCCCCAGACACCGGAGTCACTCCGGCGCAACTCCCCGCATCCCCGGCACACCGGAGCCACTTCGCGGGGAGCAGGGCTGGGCTGGCCGGCTGCCCCCTCGCGGGATCGCGCCTCACCATTCCAGTGTGAGCAGCCTGGCCCCCCGGGGCATGGCCCCGCTCCCTAGGCGGGCGTCTGCTTCCTCCGGCCGGGTGGTCCCGGAACCTGTGATCATCCGCTGCCGGCCCCGGGCAGGCGGCTCCGCTCCCGGCCCAGCCGCTCCCCCGCCGGCCGAGCGAGTCGCCGGTCGGTCCCCGGGTGCCGCGGGTGCCTGATGCTCCAGCGCCGCCTTTCAAACTCAACCATCCGCGGGGCGGCCAATCACCAAGCGAGGGAGGAGCCGGGCGGCTGGACAGGAGTTCCCGGAGTGTGTCGCTCTTCTCACCGCGGGCAGCTCCGGCCCGCCTGCAGACGGCTGGGCACTGGCTTTGTGGCGCTCCGTCCTCTCAAGATGCGGGTCCCCTTGCTGAAGGAGACAGACACGGAGAGCAGACGTAGCCCGCTAACCCTGGCAGGCGCTCCGGCTTGAGTCCCTGGCACCCATCAAACTAGCCCCGCCGCCTTCAGTCGAGCTCTGCCCCGCGTCCACACAGGCCCCCAGTCCTGGGGTGCTGGAAGTTTGAACTCTAACTCCAGCCCTGAGGTTTGAAAATGCTCCTTTAACTAATGGGTTGAGCCAAACCGCCGATCCGAGGAGCCCAAACTAGGGGGTCTTTCTTCACAGTCCCAGATGGGGATCTCAGTGTCGTGTTAGAGCCCATCTAGTGCAGTTTTCAAACAGGAGAGCTTTTTATAGGGTGACCTTATTTCCCTGCGCTGAATATGGGATACCTGGTAACATTGCTGGTGGGTGTGTGTTCTGGGGAGATGGTGGTGGGAGACTCCCCTGCACATACACTCTACCCCTCCCTTTTCTCACATACCAGCTGTGTGGGGGATGACTGACTGACCCATTACTCCCTGCTCATTACTCTTTGCCCTCCAACCCCTGCTGAACCTTGGGGATGGACCTGTCTCTCCTGGTACCTGGAGCCATGTCTTCGTGGCTTCCCCACCTGGCCTGAAGCTGTTGCCTGCCCACACTCACCAGCCACCACAGTGAGCAGCCAATGCCAGCTGGAAACAGGCCTGGGGGAACAGTCCCTGTTTGCTGAGCCAGGTTCAGTCCTGGAGCTAGCATGCAGCAGGTGGGTGGGGTAGGGCTGCACTGACAGACCAGCACTGGGAGTGGCCCCTCGCCCTACACACTACAGCCTCATCCTACCACCAACTTTGCACCCCCACCCCCCATTGACCACTGGACCCCCACACACACTTACCCTGGTGGGCAGCTGACTGATGAGCAGAGATCCAGCCAGCAGGACCCACCACAGTGCTGGGGCCATCCCCTTATGGGTCCCTTCTGAGTATGGTCCTGTGCTTCGGCGCCATTGTAAACCTGGTAGTGATCAGGAGGCAGAAAATATGGGACAATTTGCCAATTTTTAAGAAATAATCAGTGTCCTGGTAAAAACAGGGCATATGATCACCCTAGCTTTAAAATGCAATTCTTTTCTGCCTTGTCACTGTAAAAATGTAATCCCGAGGCTCCTGTTGACTGTATCTGTGGTTTTCTGATTAAATATGCTCTCTTTGCACAGGGGAAAAAAAGTTTTCTCTAACTGCCAGCCCTGCAGACTCAGCCTGGACTCTGGGTGTCAAGTTGAAGTCTCTCCAACTTGCTCATCATCACCAGTTTCTCCAGCCCTGCAGGACATGTTAGGTCCTCAGTGATCTCTATGTAACTTTGTGGTCTTCACATTATGCCCTAAGTGATACCTGTGCAATCACATTTCCACTAGTAGGCTTCTACAGCTGGGACTTCAGTAACCGCTGCTATTGATAATGCACAAGAGAGATCTGAATCCAAAGCTCACTCTATCTTTGTGCTGGCCTTTAGAGCAGAATAAACTAGTCTTTTACTATGAATGTCAGCATTTATGACTCAGTTACACAAAGAGAGCCGGTCTGTTGAGTAAGCCCCCAATCTTGTCATGGCATCAACCCCCCTGGCAGACCCCAGCATGGGCAAGGAATTTAATTCAGTTCAGGGGGATGGCATTGCAGGATTAGGATAAAAGAAGGTACCATTTTAACACAGGCATTCTTCAGAATAGGATCACACTGTAATGGGAGGTTCCAGTCTGGCATTCTTCAGATACTCACAATGGCACGTAGGGTCATAAAATGGCTAGTTACACCAAAGTTCTCGGTACAGAAAATGGACAGCCTATAAAAGTGTCTGTGTTCGCCAAGACAAAGACATCAGCTATCTAACATATAACAACGTCTAACGCTGGACCTTGTCAAACCTTCAAAAATGCAACAACAGCTTTTCATACTCTCTATTTTTTTCAATATTTCAACCTTTCTGATTTTTAATCCATTCATATAGTGGTTGAAATTTGGATCGAAAACTGACAACAATGTTCTGTGACTTCAACCAGCTCTACCAACCTACCTTCACAAACCTCTCCTTGCTTTCAGACAGCCCCCTAACCTTAAAAGGATACTTACCAGCAACTACAGATCATACAACAGAAACACTAAAGCAGGAACATATCCCTGCAACAGACCACGCTGCCAACTTTGCCCTCATATCTACACTGATGACACCATCACAGGGCCTAATCAAGCCACCTACTCCATCAAGGGCTCGTTCACCTGCTCATCCACCAATGTGATTTATGCCATCATGTGCCGGAAATGCCCCTCTGCCTTATATATTGGACAAACAGGATAGTCTCTGCGCCAAAGAATAAATGGACACAAATCTGACATCAGAAATTGCAACACTGCAAAACCAATAGGGGAACACTTCAATCTCCCTGCTCACTCCCTTGACAACTTGTTAATAGCTGTGTTGAAACAGATGAATAACAAATCACAGCTTCAAAGAGAAACTGCAGAACTCGAATTTATATGCAAATTTGACTCAGTTGTCCTGGGGTTAAACAGGGACTATGGATTTTTCTCTCATTACAAGTGATTTGACCTCCCCCTCCTCTATGTGCTGTTCCCCAGTGTTTGAATCCTAACACCTATTTTGATTTGCTGTTACAGCCTGACCTGATCCTATGTCATACACTCCCCTGCATTTAATTTCCTCCCATTCTGTAACTTTCCCATCTTCAAAGCGTCTGACGAACCGGGATTTTCTCCCATGAAAGCTCATGCGATAAATAAATCTGTTAGTCTTTAAAAGTGCCACAGGACTCTGTTGTCTTTCTACAATAGACTAACACGGCTACCCCTTTGGAATTTCACAAACTCTGACGCACAAAGCTACCAGACATTCATTTTTGTTCATTTCATACATTTATTAGATGCTCGTCAGTTTAGTAATGAAATGCCAAGTTAAGAATAATAATTAATCATTTGTATGTGCTAAGTGAATTATTGGCAGGGCTAGATCCATGAAGAAACAACTGTCTCGAACCACAGATCAGATTCTGTCAAACTTTGGCTCCATAGCACAGGCTGAATCCATTGGTCTCTATGGATGAGAAAGGAACCCTCCTAAAGTTAAGGGTTAATTTGAATGAGTTCTCAACAAAAAGTTCAGTTTGTATCCTCCCAATTCCCAGCTTTCAGTGCTGCTTGTGATAATAGCTTTTGTTTTTAATGTAAACCCGCAAGGATGTGGACAAATTAGAAAGAGACCAGCGGAGGGCAATGAAAATGATTAGGGGGCTGGGGCACATGACTTACGAAAAGAGACTGAAGGAACTAGGCTTATTTGGTCTGCAGAAGAGAAGACTGAGGGGGGATTTGATAGCCACCTTCAACTACTTGAAGGGGTGCTCCAAAGAGGAGGGAGCTAGGCTGTTCTTAGTAGTAACAGAGGACAGAACAAGGAGCAATGGTTTCACATTGCAGCTGGGGAGGTCGAGGTTGGATATTAGGAAAAACTTTCTCACTAGGAGGGTAGTGAAGCATTGGAATGGGTTACCTAGGGAGGTGGTGGAATCTCCATCTTTGGAAACATTTAAGGCCCTGTTAGACAAAACCCTGGCTGGGATGATTTAGTGGGAGTGGTCCTGCTTTTAGCAGGGGGTTGGACTAGATGACCTCATGAGGTCCCTTCCAGCCCTGAGAGTCTCTGATTTGCTCAGTCTATGTTCATGGTAGCACATCTTAGCTTTGATGTGCACACACCCCATACACAACACACTCACTGAATGGCACATATACCCTCCACTGCACAATGTGCCACAGTCCTGACAGCAGCAGCCTTACTGCTGTTACAAATGGTCTGAGCCGATATCAGCAATACGCCATCACAGTACTAGCATGGGTTAGTTTAAACCTGACAAAATAAAATTACAATCCTCAGAGCATTTAGGCTCCAAACCAGCAACATACTTAAACACAGACTGAACTGTAAGCACTTGAATGGGCCTGTTGAAGTCAACTGATTTACTCACATGCTTAAAATTAAGCATATGCTTTGTTGGATTAGGCAGGGCTGTCCCGTGAGGGGAGCAGGGCCCAGGGCCAATTGGCCAAAGTGGGGCCTCCACCCCCCATGCTGGAGCCTGGAAGGGAGCGTGGTGGGCCCACCGGCCTGCTCCACCCCCCCAGGGAGTCAGCCCTGGGCCGGGAGGCCGAGCCACGGCCGCCTGTTGGGGGTGGGAGGCAGGGGGAGCTGGCTCTAGCCCCGGCCCCAGGCCGGGAGGCCGCCTGCAGTGGGGATCCGGCCTCAAGCCTGTAGGCTGAGACCACATGTGGGGGGCAAAGGGGAAGCCAGAGCCGGCTCCGGTCTCGGCCTCGGGCTGGGAGCCTGCGCTCCGCCCTGGGCATGCCTGCTCCGCCCTGGGGGCAGGGAGGGCCAACCCAGGGGCCGGGCATATCCCTCCCAGCCCACCCCGTGCCGCTGCCTTCGGCTCACTGCCAAAGGCAGCGGGGCAGCTGTAGGAGGAGGGGCTGCGGCGAGTGCGGGCCCCACACAGCACAGGGCCCACGTAACTGCAGGGGCAAGAGCAATTGCCCCATTCGCCCCACCCCCACCCCCAGGAACGGCCCTGGGATTAGGAACATAGCTAGCTAGCTAGATGCGATTTTGATTTATACTATCAATGTTCTTATACTGCAACCAACACCATGGTATATGAGCTATTGTCCACCTTCACCCCAACGGAACACAATAAACTGGTGACTGGGGATTGATGAACCAAGGAGCTGGAAATGGTACGTTAAAGAAAATCTCCAACAAATACTGCTTTGTGGCATCACAGCAAAACAGTCCGAAACTTACTATCCCCTTTACTGTTCCCTGGAAGTTGTTAGTGTAATGCAATTTTTTTACTTATATTTTATTGAAGTTTAAAAAAAAAAAGATGAAAAAGACAAAGGGAAATGCATTTTGAAAATCTGATCCCCCTGATTTTGATTCAGAACCTTTGGATCTAACTCAGGGTAAATTCTTTCCAGTTGGCTATGTCTACATTTAAAAAGTTAAGTCTACTCTGTTAAGTTAATTTAACAAGTTGACTTAACTTTTCAAGTGTAGACAGAGCCTTGGCTCCCTGCTGAGAAGGGACCCACGACCCATGCAGAAGAAAGCAGGGCTCCCTTCTTGCCGGGACCCATGTGGGTCCTGGAGAAGGGAGCGCAGGCTGGGTCTCCCTTCTTCCCGGGACCCGTGTAGGTCCAGGCAAGAAGGGAGCTGCCGGGGCTCCCTCTTGGAGATTCCCCTGTCTGCAGAGTGCCAGTGGCTGTCTTCTCCAGCGCTCTACGGACAGGGGATCCCCGGAGGTTCCCTTGTCCGGGAAGTGCCAGGGAAGACAGCCACCAGCGGCTCCCAGGACAGGGAGCCCCAGGGAAGAGAGCCGCCAGTGGCTTTCTTCCCCAGGATCCCCTGGGGCTCCCTTGTCCCCGAGCCACAAGTCCCTTCCCCCAGCCCTAGATCAACTTAAGGAATTAAATCAATCTAGGGCATCCACACCAGTGTTAGGTTGACTTAATAAGGTCAACTTAGACCTTAAGTCAACCTAACAGGCGGTAGTTATTAAGTCGACTTAAGGATGCCCTTATGTCGACTTAATGAAAGTCTGGTGTGGACATGGAGTAATTTAGGTTGACTTAAGCATTCTTAAGTCGACCTAAATTGCTAGTGTAGACATAGCCTTTGAGGCTGACCCTCAGTAGGCCTGTGAGATTAGAGTGCAGAGCACAGCCTGCACTGAGAAGTCTTTGATTCGATCCTGTCCTCTCCACCAGCCCCTTGGCGTGAAGGGGTTTGTGAGCTCAACTGGATGACATGGGAAATTCTTCACACACACAAAATGTTTGATTTTACATGGCGCTATTGAAAGCCTGTTCTCAGTTTCCAAGCACCCACTGTCCCTTCTGGTGTCGCAGGCGGAATCCACCCATTCCACCCATTCTGTGAGTTGGGCCCTAGAACCATAGAATCATAGGGATGGAAGGGACCTCACGAGGTCATCTAGTCCAACCCCCTACTAAAAAGCAGGACCACTCCCACTAAATCACCCCAGCCAGGGTTTTGTCTAACCGGGCCTTAAAAATCTCCAAAGATGGAGATTCTATCACCTCCCTAGGTAACCCATTCCAATGCTTCACCACTCTCCTAGTGAGAAAGCTTTTCCTAATATCCAACCTTGACCTCCCCAGCTGTAATTTGAAACCATTGCTCCTTGTTCTGTCCTCTGTTACCATCGAGAACAGCCTACCTCCCTCTTCTTTGGAGCACCCCTTCAAGTAATTGAAGGTTGCTATCAAATCTCCCCTCAGTCTTCTCTTCTGTCCTCATTCTTTTTATCTCAGATACCTCCATTGTTCACGTCTGATCCTTTTTGTTTGTGTGTTTTATTGTAAAGGTGTTTGGGATAAATGTTCTGCACAACCAGAATTAGACCGGGGCCCTCAACCTTTTTTTTGCTGGGAACAGATCTGAAAATATTTCAGGCTGTGACAACCCTCTCCCCCACCCCTCATGCCACGTCGCCACCCTTACTTCTGCGCTACTGCTGGGGGCGGCATTGGTTTCAGAGCACCTGGCCAGCAGCCGCTGTTCTCTGGCCAGCCAGCTCTGAAGGGGTCTACCTGTCAGCCATGCAGGGGGCTGACAGCCACAGCCCTGGCGTATGCAGAGGCTGACAGCTCCCAGTCCTCCCATAATAACCTTCTTACCCCAATTTCAGAACCCCTGAGTTAGCGTCTGACGAAGTGGGATTTTCTCCCACGAAAGCTCATGCGATTAATAAATCTGTTAGTCTTTAAAAGTGCCACAAGACTCTGTTGTCTTTCTACAATAGACTAACACGGCTACCCCTTTGGAATTCAGGGGCCAGTTCTCCATCCAGAGAAAAATGACAGGTCACCTAGGGTGACTCTTATCTGTCTAAGTGACAGTGAATTGCAAGGGGTGGATATTTCCCAGTTAGCCAAGGGCAACAGAAGGGGTGGTGTGAGTGCTGGCCATTAATGGAAGGATGTGCTGGACTGACTTCCCCTGTTGTTTATCAACTCTTTGACGTCTGATTGTTCCCACGCAGAGAGGAAGCTGAGCAGTACCTCACTACCAAACTGTTCATAGGAGCCCAGCATCCTGTTAGCTATTGTGAGGTGCATGCTATAAAGTGGGGAAAGGACCAGTGCAATAGACACAAGAAAAGAACACAGGAGCCATGGACCCTGGGACTTCTACAAATCCTAAGAATAGGGAGTGCTGCATACTCAGACATCTTGCTTCTTGGTGTGTTGCATCACACCTCGATCTAATGCAAATTCCCTCCCAAACTATAAATGTGTATCCAGCATGAACAAGCTGCCTAAAAAGTGAATTCAAAATTAAAAAAAAAAAACTTGGAAGGATTATAAAGAGAGGGAAAGTAGAAGAAGGGGATTTTTTCCCATAAAATGATAACAAATCAAGGATCGAGATTAAAAAAAGACTCTATGTGATTTATTGAGACTGAGTCACAATCAGTCCTCAATGGAATTCTCTGTCTTTGCTGCAGGGGTTGTAACTCTGTTGCCGTTTTGCATGGCTGCTGGCTATGGTTTCGATCATATATATAAGAAAGGGAGCTAAAACTGGCTTGACTTTTTTATGTGTGTGGCACGTTCCCTTTAAAACACTGCAGTCTCCTTTGCCCAAGAATGGAGGTCATTTTTTTTCCAAAAAAAAAAAAAAAAGCTGAATGTACGAAGTTTCATAGGATTATCTGACCTCTTAGATCCATTCCCCTGCATATGACAGGATTGGACCCTTCTTTTTAGTCCAATTTAAGATTAAGTCCAATTTAAGATTTAACATTTCCTTGCCCTCTCGCTCCAAAGCACCAGGTTGAAGGTTACCCCTGGGTATGTGGCTGCAGGCCCAAGTTGCAATGTCCAGATCTGGAAATTGAATACCACAACATTTAAGGCTCTTAGGATTCAGCTGGGTTTGGGACTCGTCATTAATAGAAAGATGACCCATTTGCAAAATGTGGATTTAGCTCTGGGTTCAGATCTTGGACACCACCAGAGTTCAGGAGTATTGAAACCCCACATTCCAGTTTGGGACCAGCTCAATCCTTCAGATCCATTACAGTGCTTATGCTACCACTCTCTTCTTTTCTATACTTTAGTAGTAGTAATAGTTTTTCTTTTTCGTTCCAGTAGCTCCCACAATACGCTAGGACCAGCTTTCCTAACAGCAAACACAGCTTGGTTCCTGATCAACAGCTCACTGTCTTCAGAAAGAGGGTAAGAGTGTGGTTCAAAACAGAAGTGGTAAAGGTGGTGAATGGCCACTTGTTGGGAAAGAAGATTACAGTAGCACAAAGGGGTTTTGCTCTGGAGAACTGGTGCACTTGGAAACACCCAAAGGAATTTGCTTTCAGTGTTTGGGGATGACATTTTCAAAAGACATAACTATTCTAAAGAGGTGACCAGAGTATCAGAAAAAAGCAACTCTCCTTTCGCAACTTTTGTGTCCAGTAACTTAGGTGAACATGAGGTCTCAAGAGATGAAAGAGCTCCTGTTATCTCTCTGTCCCGGTGTCACCGTTAGGTCTGATACATTTAACCTCACGGCAGCTTCTCTTTCTCTGCTGCAGTAGGCTCATTTGTTCTCATTTACATCAAATTACATTGGCCCCAATACATAATGAGGGACAATGCTGGGGCAGGGGGTGCATTAATTATTTTCTTAACTGTGTTGCTACTTTGTCTCCATTGGCAAGAATTCAGTTAGTTCAAGTTCAATGCTGTTTTCTTTCTTGGTCTGCTTAACATTTCTTTACTAGACCTTTTGCAACTATGCAGCGAGCGTTTGGTGTGTGCTTAGTTTAAGTGTGAACGCTTGGGGGGCAAAGTGAGTTTAGTCTGCATGTGTGTATTTGCTGTGTGTGTGGCTGGCGTGTATTTAGCCCCTGTATGCACGCGCAGTTTGCGTGATACACGGCAGATTATCAGAAAGGCCAGTTTTCTCACACTACCCTTGGGTGACTTGTCACATTTTACCAGATGGAGAAGAGTTAGTTGTGGTAATATGTCATATTCCATTTGTAATACTGTGTGGAAATACAAATCTAAAATCCCATTTAGCTCTATCCTGCTCTTCTGCTTTAAATGGGAGAATTTGTATTATTTTTTCTTAGTGTATAATTATTCCTAATATATACCTTGCTGGAGCTTCTATCTAAAGTCACAAAATGTTTTATAAGCACTAAAGAATTAATGTTCACAGTGTCCCTTCAAAGTATCTATTACCTCAAGAGTACAAATGGGAAAAAAGAGGCATCAAGAAGCTGTATCAGGCTCATGCAATTAGTGGCAGTGTGGGAATAGAGCCCTGAATTCATGACTCCCACATCCTGTAGTCAGAGTATTAAATATGCCTCATACATAGTGACCAGATTTTTTTCATTCATTCTTTGTGGGAGATACATTTAAAATGCTCTTATTCTCCATTTACGATCTGTGAATAGAAAGCACTCCATGCGTCAGACAATCCATTGGGAATCTATGCACTGGGATAGGGGGTTGTCAGGGCTGATAAGAAACAGAACCTGCCTAAATCTGAGCAGACCCTCATATCTTCCAATGAACAAACATTGTGCTTAAGCATCACCCGGCCCGTTCTCTGCTTTACATCCTCATAGCATGGCATTGCTAGGTAATGTTGCTAGGCAGCATGTATGCAAATAGGCGGTCAGTTACCATTTTGGATCACTGCTGACTTTAAACATGTTTTCTTTTTCTCTTGTTGAACACACAAATTCAGCTCCTTTGAAAAATACACAGCTCAGTTACTAGAGAGAGAAGCAAAACAAACAAGGAGCCCTGTGGCACTTTTAAAGACTAACAAATTTATTTATCGCATGAGCTTACATGGGAGAAAATCCCACTTCGTCCGATGCTTGAAGATGTGGAACTTATAGAATGGGAGGAAGAGGTAGCAGAGTGCGAGACCAGCTGACATTTAAGCTGGAGGTCTCTGTGTCATTGCATTCCTCAGACCAGAAGTAAATCCAGTAAGCCAAGAACTCTTCAAATTGCTGCGAAGCTGGAAAAAAATAAGCATATATGTTTGCTCTTTAGCAATACCTGGCATTTACTAGGACCTCTTTCTGCAAGGATCTCAAAGTGCCTTACAAACATGAAAATGTCAAATGTCAGTAACTCAGCCAGAGTTTATGGGTCTGTTACAGGAGTGGTTGGGTGAGGTGAGGGTCCCTTCTAGCCTTAAAGTCTATGAATGAATTAAGGCTTATACTTCCCCTCTCCATTTTACAGATGGAGAAACTGAGGCACAGTCACACTGCAGTGACCACATATTTAATTTTGGATCAAATGAAACATAATTTAATCCAAACCATTTTTTGTGTGTTTGTTGTTGTTATTGAGAAAAAAAAATGAAAACTTGGCATTTCAGATGGGCCTGAAACTAAAAACTTTCAGATATTTTGGTTCATCCACCAAACCAAGCAATGTGATCTGATAGCATTTGACCCCTACTCTGAACTCAGGGCTAACCCTGAGGAAGAACAGTATAATCAGGCTCAGGGCCTTTGTCAGACTGGGGAAATGGTGCGGAGGAAAGATAGCTCTCTTGGTTAAAATAAAGGACTAGTTTATATGTCTCTAGAAATGACAGATGGGAAGCATGCTCTCCTGGGTACATAGTCACTTTGTGTCTGGGTGTGGGTGTACGCACACACACACACAATAGGGCTCCTATCTGATCGTGCTTGTGTGCAGATGGAGTCTGCCTGCTGCTCAGGTTCCCAGTGTGTGTACCTCGGGCCTGTGTGTGTGTGTGTGTGCACTGGGCCTCCCTGCGAATGCTTGATATCATATCCCATCACTGACATTACTTTCTGGATTTCAGTGTGATGGATTCCATCCCACAGATCAATGGGCAATGAAGCAGCAGCTACCCTGGCTTCTCCATTCTCCAGGCAGCAAAATGCAACCTTTACTGTGACTGGTGAGAAGAGGCCACTCTCATCAAAGAGCATCTGGTGCACCTAAAGCATCCACCCTTCCAGATTAGATTTTTCTCAATACCATCTGGAGTAAAAAAAAAGTGGGGGGGGGGACACCATACCATAGGCACTTTAAAAAAAAATGAAAGAATGGGAGAAAAGGTTTCTGCAGCCCACGCACATTGTTCTCTTTCAGCTGCTAGCTTGTTAAACACCCCATTAGCTGGCTTGTGTGAGTCATGCAGCCAAATGAAAGGAGCCCCCACAGTGCCAGCTCGGCTTCACTCCTTAGCCAGCAAAGTTGGAGAAGAGCTTTGATTTCCATGAGAGACTTTAGCTCAGTTTGTTTTGTCTCTGTTTTCCTGCAGGGAAGTTTTCTTTTGGGAAGGGCTTTGGTTAAAGAGTGTAGGCGATAGTTGGGGAGCAGGGTGCAGACTCCCAGTTAGCTTCCTGCGTTCCCTGACAGATGTGCAACAAGTTTGCTTGTTCTAATCTCAGCCTGCTGGTCTTGCGGCATCCAGCTCCATTCATTTCAATGGAGAGTCTCCATCAGTACTGAAGAAGTTCTTAAGACTTTCCACTGTGTAGGATAGAGACTCATGATCATTAGATTTGGGCATCTATGAGTAAAATTCACCCGGTGGAAAGGGGCAGAACAAAGGGCCAGATCCTGTACTCATGCTGGTGGGAACTGGGAATAATTCTACTAAGCCAATGAAGCAACATCCATGTAAAAGTGGCACATGTGAGAAAAGAATCAAGCCCAAGCGTGCTCCTGGGTCAAGTGAGATTTCTGCTGGTTTTCTGCTCTGAACAGGAATAAATTTCACCCTTTGTAAATATGTAAATAGGGTTGCATGGGAGTATGGCTTACCGACCTAAATCCACAACCAGTTTGAACTCTGGAAGTGAAGAAAGCATCCAAACATAAGCTGCCAAAACCAGATCACAGTCCACATCATGTATAGCTTTATGCCAGTGTGAACAGTAGAGGAAAGTGAATCGGATTATAAGGCTGGAAAGGACCACTGTGATCATGTAATCTTGCCCTCCTGTATGACACACAGAACTTTACCACAATTCCTTTTGAAATGTACATAGGTAGTGTTTTGTAATACAGCATGCGTGCCATGGCATGAGCAGCATGATATGCCTATGAAATATAATTCGAAGTTGATACTAGTGCTATTGTGCAAAGCAACAAAAAAAGTTGAATAAACTAAGTTATTGTTTTAAAAATAGAATTTTGCTTCCTAACAAATTTTCTGATTAAAAATACCAACCAATATATGAAAATAAAGAAAAAATGACTATAAAAAAAATCTTAGCAACCACATAAGATTTTCCTGCCCTTTATTAACTATTCTGGAATTGAGCAATCCTATACAAAAAAGCCCACACATTACTAACCTCAGCTTTATGAGACTGCATTTTTGCCCTTTGCCATAGATTATTTTTATGATGAATTTCACCTCTCTCTGTTCTCAGAATGCCCACAAGCTGAGTGTGTTTTTTCTACTTTATTTCTTCTCTGAAACTGTTTAGCAGAATACAGTGTTATTTCTCTTCCCGACAGGGCGAATGCAACTATTATGACGAGGCTCCTGGTACAAATGCTCACAGAAAGCAAATTTATTTTCTGCAGGTGCTTGAGTGAGGAAGCTTACAAAATTTTTCTCATGACCACTCTTGTAGGTGAAGCTCAGATGAACAGATGTTGGAGGAACTTGAACCCAAAAGAGGGGGGGGTGAGCACAGATGAAAGGAATTCATTTTAAAAGTTAAATAAGCACTGAAAATGTCTTACAGTAAACAGTAAATGAGATGTACATTGTGCAAGTCTTGGCTGGGACTGGGAATAAGAATGTAGGTAATGCACAATGTTTGTCTGTCTAAGGGTATGCAAGTTCAAGTGTGAATTGAAATAACTAAAAAATGTAGGCCAAAATTTTCTAAATTAGGACAGGTGCATAACCTTACTCTCCTTTATTTAGGTTCCTAAACAAGTAACTTGATTTTTTTTTGAAGTCCAGAAGATAATGGGAGGTGCTAGGTGGTCAAAACTTGTGAAAATCAGGTTACTTAATTAGATCCCTAAATACAGACTCAGGAACCTAACTTCAGGCCAATGGTTAGAGCACTAGCTTATGTCTTGAGAGACATAGGTCCATTCCTTCCTGTGTTACATTTCTGTGTGTCCATAGACAAGTCTCTGTACCTCCTCAGTTCCCCATCTGAAAGTGGGTATAAAAGCATTGTCCTTCCTCAGAGGGGAATTGTGAGAATAAATGCCTTTAAAACTGTGGTGTTCAGAAAGGAGCCATATTGGTGCCTAACAGAGGTTAGTACAGGACTGAAAGCTGAGAATCCTGGACTTCAATCCTGTCATTTTGGGGAGAAAAAAAGAAAACATTTCTCTGCCAAGTTGTTTTTGGGTGTTTTGGTTTTTCCTTTTTCAATGGTGGATGTTTGAAGTCACCACAAGACTGAGTCCAAGGTGAGACAGATTAGTGAGCAAGGATCTGTGATAAATATTATTTATCACGTCCTAAAATGTATCACATACTTATCAGCGCTAGATAGGTGGGAAGAAAGACAGAGAGCAAGATTAGAACTGATCCAATTATTCATTGAAATTCAATTATTTTATACATTTAACACTTCTTTACTCTTTGTCCATTATTGGGAAACAGAACTCGCTTTCCAGAACCCAGTTAAAGCAATGGAAGGTGTCCCCTTGACTTCTGCAAATGTTGCATCATGCTCTTAAAGCGTAGTCCTACAAACACTACAGCACCTGCTTATCTTTAGGAAGTGGGTAGGTCCATTGTCTTCAACAAGACTATACATAGGAACAAAGTTAAGCAGAGCCGTATTTGCTAGGTTCCCCATCTTCAGGCGTCTGATGAAGTGGGATTTTCTCCCATGAAAGCTCATGCAATAAATAAATTTGTAAGTCTTTAAAAGTGCCACCAGACTCCTTGTTTTTTTGGCTGACCTAGACTAACACGGCTACCCCTTTGGAGTATCCATTAATAGTTTTAAGGTAAAACAGCCTGTTTTGCATATAGTTCATTTTTAATCATTTGCAATGTGTTACTTGTGGGCTGTGATTGGTCAGCTAAGCAACATGGTTTTGTTTCTGCCCCCTGATTGGATGACTGAAACTTTTGAAGGAGAAGAGTGATGAAGGCAAGTGGTGACCAGCAAATAGCAATTAGTGAATACTCCTATTTATGCGCAAATACACTTGTTTGCATGCAACTCCAGGTGGTCCGACAAAGAACATCAGTGTGAACAAAATCTCCATTACACGAATGTTTGTGACTCATGAGTGAAAAGCACCAAGAACATGTATAAATCAAACCAACATTTGGAACTTAATCCAGTGTTCACTCACGCTGGTTTTGCAAGATAGAGATAAGTGTGTAGATGTACATTAGTTCATATATATATATACACACATGATCTAGTGTAGTATCCATACTCCCCACCCACATATTACTGTAGCATACATATGATGAAGTACACATTGATGTATAGCCCATTACCTGACCTTCAATGAGCACTGCTGGAATGTTGCACAGCATCCAAGATTCTTCTAACATTTTATAAACTTTTCCAAACATCCCTTTATCCTAAAAGTTTCTTCTTCCACAATCCCAAATTATTTTACACTTTCAGACCAGCAACTATTCTGTGGCAGATGGCTGTAAGTTGTGCTAAGGACTGAGCATGGTCTTTTGTTTCCATGGCAGCAGTAAGACGATTCCACTTGTATGTTACCCTACTATTAACATGCAAACAAAAAATAAACTAAAATAGTGACTTAATTCTTCCCACTCTTTGACCTTGAGGAAACTTTAATTTTCTAGGCTAAGCTGGATGTTTCAGGCATCCTGGGCGGCTTGTCTGGCTGATTTACTTGTTGTTAAAGCTATGTATAACCACTGACACCCCCAGCTGAACTACAGCACCACCATGTTTTTCAGAAAAACAACAGAGTCCTGTGACATTTTTAAAGTGCCACAGGACTCTGTTGTTTTTCTACAATAGACTAACACGGCTCCCCCTTTGGAATTCAACTACATGCTTTTTCAGAGTTAACCTTGCTACCTTGCTCTGTGTGAGCTCATAAACTAACAATGGTTAGTACTAGGATGGGTGACCAGCACGGAAAAGCCAGCATGTGCCAGGAAATGGTGGCGGCTATTCATTAGGAGTCAGTCTTGCCTCCGAGGAGTTCTTGAGCAGATGGCCCAGTCCGGTGTGAAGAAGTGTGTGTTGCTAGAGTTTCTATCATTTGGATGAGAAGAAAAATGAAGGAGCTGGGAGAGCTATTCATAATCATTTTTCTGACAAGTGTAGCCCTTTTTTTTTCTGTTTTGAAACCACGAACAGACTTAAAAAAATAAAAGTTCTTTATTCTCCCTATTTATTTATCCCTAACCCTAACCCTTGTTCAAACCCTTTATAGGAACATACTTCAGCCTGCCAGTTGTTTCAAACCATCTCTAACAATGGCATCTTAATTTGCATGTGCAGTTTCAGCAAATCTGTACCCAAGTGCAGTAACTGCATGCAGATATGGCATATTAGATGCATAATGCACTTTTTTGCATGCACAAACATGGCTACAGTTGGTGATTCAAAGTATGAGTTTTTAATAAAAATTATTATTATAATGCTGTCAAAAATTATTCTAAGTTCTGTGCATCAGCTCAGTGCACCAGAGGTATCAAATTAAGCCACCCCCTTTAGAAGTGTGGCATTCTTTGCTATCTCTAGGGCCTGATCCTGTAGTGTAGACCCTTACTCAGATCGGCAGTCCTAGATGACTGGTGACCTAAATTAGGAGTGTCAGGATCAGGCCCCACAATCAGTATCAATTACAGAGAATTAAGTTTCATGAGATCAGAGGAAGTATCTACAGTGACAGAATTCTCCCATGATCTGCTTTAAATTCTCTGCTTCTTGGCTTTCAACATTCAATAACCCCTGTGTTATTTTTCAGTTCTCCTTCCAGTGCCCTGCATGATGCTTTGCTAAATAAATGACAATGTATGAGTGACATCTCTCTATTCTTCATGTGGTTTCCTCAGTTTCAAACTAAATCACTGGGGCTGTTCTTACAGGCTGGGCTAACAGGAGCAGTAACATAGGAGACAAAATAACAAGTTTCACCATGAGCACATTTAGGCTATGTCTATGCTTTTAAAGTTGTCGACTCTGTTAAGTCGACTTAAAGTCGACTTTAAGTCAACTTAAAAGCGACCTTGTTAAGTCAACTTAACAAAGTGGCTACACTTTAAGTCGACTTAGGTCGACATTGTTAAGTCGACTTAACAGTAGACATAGCTGTCCACACTGGCTTTAATTCGAATTAATAAGGTCGACTTAGCACTATTCCCCATCCACACTGGCTTTAAGTCGACTTAAGAAGTCAACTTAAGGCTTAAGTCGACCTTCAAAGGTGGTGTTATTAAGGCGACTTAAAGAAGTGCTTAAGTCGACTTAATAAAAGCCCAGTGTGGATGTGGCTTTGTTTAGGTGCAGACACATTGGCGACTTAGGTCGACTTAAGGAGGCTTAAGTCAACCTAAACAAAGCCACATCCACACTGGGCTTTTATTAAGCCGACTTAAAGCATTTCCTTAAGCCGACTTAAGGTAAACTTAAATCGACCTAATAACACCTTGTTTTAGGTGTTAAACCAGTGTGGACGGGGATTAGCGCCTAAAGTTGACCTTATTAAGTCAACTTAAAGCGTTAAGTCGACTTAATAAGGTCGATAAGGGGCTATGTCTACACTAGAGAAGTTAAGTCGACCTTATTAAGTCAACTTAACAAAGTCGACTTAACTTTTCTAGTGTAGACATAGCCTCTGAGTCTGATATTGCAAGGCATCTCCATGCAGAATGAGTGCAGTGGGAATTCTATGTTTGACGAGCTTTCTGGACTAGGCCCATGTGGCTTACCCCATCTCTGTTTCTCTAATACTCAGCATTCCCCACTATGACAAAAGAAAAGCCCCTTTGAAAACTTCACAGTCGATGGCTGGCAGACAGATTGTAGATCTGTAAGTTGCTTTGGAAACATTTGCATCCAGTTTTCTAACAGCTGTAGCCTGATGCCCTCTCTGCAGCTTTATATCCATTTATTTTAGCTCTTGGGACATATAAATACATATTCCTGCCTAGCTGAAATCTCTCCAAGTAATTGAGGCTTCCTGAAGCTGTGGCCCCAATGTGCCCTTGCTGTGTTGCTAGCGTTCCTCAAGGAATCTCAATAACTTTAAGAGACTGAACTGATGTGTCTTTCAGCTTGAGAATGAATGTTTTATAAAGCAAATTCAAGGGAAAAGGTACAAGTGAAGCTGCCTCCATGCCAAGAAAGAGCGCCCAGAAGCTCTCTCAAGTAGCAAAACATCACACCCTCACATGCAAACATCTCTTTTTCAAATATTCATTTCTCCCAACCTGGACATGACTAGATCTGCCTGTTGCCATTGTTACGGATCACATCCTTCATATACTGGCTTAGCCACGGCTGCTTCTTCCACACCCTGAATTCTCAATTTCAGTCTTCTTGTTCCTTCTCTTTTTAGATCACACCTGGCAAGCTCTGCTTGTGAGTCCCTCCACTGAAAGGAGCCACTGAGCTCCCTTGACTGTACCCCAAGTCTCTGCCAGGGCAGAGGTGGGAATGGGGGCAGTCGTAAGGCTGTGGTGGGTGGTTTCTCCCTTCCTTCAGTGCACAGATCTTGACTCAACCGGCAGTCACAGCAGAAGGGCATCATTCAGATAGACATTCACTCTCCCCTGAGCCAAGGCTGTATTCAGTGTCTCCTCACTGCCCAGTCAAGTGCAATGGTGCGCTCCAGACAGCAGCACTGACTGGGTTCATTTGTTGCCTCCTTCACCATCTTGGAGACAGCTCTCAGACAACAAAGTCAACACTTTCTGGCTTTTGTTGATGTAAAGCAGCACTGCCACCCAATGTTAGTCAAATTCATGAATGTCCTGCACCTTGCACTCTCAGGCTGTTACTTCTTCCCAGGTGGTGGTCACAGAGGTAGAAGCCAACCACGATCTGTGTGTAACTAATGAGTTAATCACCAGGATCACAGGAACAACATGATACTGTGTTCGGATGGTGTTTTTGTGTGTCTCTTCTGAACAATTTCTCTTTGCTCAAATGATTTTTTTTGGTGTATCTCCTTACACTGCCAGGTGATCATGTAGGATCAATTCTTGTTGCATCATCTAAAAAGATATATAAGAATTGGAAAAAGTACAGAGAAGGTCAATAACAATGATGAGGGTATGGAACAGCTTCTATGTGAGGAGAGATAAAGATTGGGATGGTTCAGCTTGGAAAAGAGTAAGCAGGGAGATAGCAGAGGTCTATAAAATCATGAATTGTGTGGAGAAAGTGAATAAGGAAATGTTATTTACCCCTTCACATAAAACATAAACCAGGGTTCACTCAATGGATGCATCTACACTGGCAAGCTAGGTTGACTTAAGGACGCTTAAGTCAACCTAAACAAACTGGGCATTTCTTAATGAACAAACTGGGCATTTCTAAACATTTCTGGGCATTCACGTCCACACTGGGCATTTCTTAAGTCGACTTAAGCATTTCCTTAAGTCAACTTAAGGAAAGCTTAAGTTGACTTAATAACACCTCTTTTTAGGTTGACTTAAACCTTAAGTCGACTCCTTAAGTAGACAGGGATTAATGCTAAGTCGACTTTATTAAGTCGACATAAAGCCAATATAATGGCTATCTCTGCTGTTAAGTCAACTTAATAAAGTTGACTTAAAGTGTAGTCGATTTGTTAGGTCGACTTGACAAAGTCAACTTTAAGTCGACTTAAAGTCGAACTTGTTAAGTCGACTTAACAAAGTCGACTTAACTTTGTAAGTATAGACATAGCCAAGGATATTAACAGGCAGCTGATTTAAAACAAACTAAAGAAAGCACTTCTTTGCACAATGCAACATGTGAACCTTGTTGCCAAGGGATGTTTTGAAGGCTAAAAGTACAACTGGGTTCAAAAAGAATAGGGTAAGTTCATGGAGGATAGGTCCATCAGTGACTATTTGCCAAGATGGTCAGGAACAAACATCATGCTTTGGGTGTCCCTAAACCTTTGACTGGCAGAAGCAGAGATTAGACAAGAGGGGTGGATCATTTGCTAATGGCCCTGTTCTGTTCATTCCCTCTGAAGCATCTGGCTCCAGCCATTGTTAGTAGACAGGCTATTGGGTAGATAGACCCAGTGCTTTTTTTATAAGAAAAATGGTGCTGGTAGTCAGCCAGGGACCTGAGGCGACCAGCAGCAGTGGCAGGAGCCGGGGCTGCATCACTGTGGAAAAAAGGTGCTGGTACTCAGTACACTGAGTACCATCACAAAAAAAAAGCACTGGATGGACCATTGGTCTGACCCACTATGGACATTTTTGTCTTCATATGTTCTTATTATATGGCTCCGTGTAACACCAACACAAACACCTGAGGATTGCACTTGTGTTGTGATTTTCCCTCATGGAAAGCTGGAAGGAGGTCGGATGCTTCCAGAAACCACCCTTGATCCTTTTTCTCTCTGCACATTAAAATAGCTGCCTCTACTCTGGTGAGAGAAGGAAGGTAAAATGATTTGCTGGCTTATGTAATTTGTCCAGAATACCATTGTACATAGTGAAGGGTTTAGACTTGTTCTGTCTGCATGTCCTTTGTCCCCCACCCCCTCTGACAGTCAAAATAATCCTCATAGGAAGAATATAGGATTGGAAAATCCCAGTGAAATCCAGACATGGAAATCTTTTTCTCTAAACTTCAAAAATTAAATCTCCCAGAACTATTTATACTTGTCTTTTTTTAAACACCACCTCCTCTCAAAAAAAAAAAAGTTCTCAGACATATGTACACTCAGTCAACTTTCTCTCATACCCACACATTCACACACAAACACACCCACTCACAAAACAAACACACACACACAAATCCCAACACCTTCCCATGCTTTACATGCACATGCACGTACTCACACACACACACACACACACACACACACACACACACACACACACACACAC